>DWLO01000496.1:0-19991 GCA_018245335.1 Dalla quadristriga | reverse complement strand
ATGGCGTTGCGTTCGGTACAAGCGGGCGGGGAGTCGCATACCACGCAGGTCTCAACTTGTCGCGCACGGGTAATACTACTTAAGAGGGTGCTGAGCTGATACAGTTTAATCCAGCACACAGACCATAGCCAACTACTAAAACTAGATTTACATTGAGTCAGCTACAGTCGTCAGTGCTGGCTCCAATACTGACTTACACGGTTTACACACAGTAATTTACTTTTTCTTTATTTTAATGAGCTTTGTCGCATCGACAATGTCGCTCTGTTTGGAAATTCAATCATATTTATACTCTTCAGGTTATTCCAGTCTTAATTAACTTGTAAAGTGTTCTGGCAACATCTACCGAGGGGCGTGCCAGGGCACTATTCTATAGTAGGTCTCATTTTGTGTACATTCCATTAAAATATGTTATACGAAGAGGATACGAAGTCGCAGTCAAGGCAATTGGATGACTGTATTCGACCCATCGGGTAACCGAACTTGTTTAATGGGATGTGTCCCGATCGAATTCTAAATTCAATGACAACTTCATTTCTACTTAATTAAAATTTATCAATCAAATTTCAGTATTCCACAGTGAAGGTACGTTATTAAATTCAGTGAGGAATAATTAATTTCGAAAACGGTACAATCTGATACAAGTGAATTATTTGTTGAGAACATTTTTCTTACATAAAAGGTTTAACTTAAGTGTTAGTAGAAGAGGATTATCAATGAATAAAATTGGCCATTGGGTCTTGCTTTGTTTGTTGTTATTCTACCGCGCCGTGCCAGTGACTGAACAACTACTGGCCTCGGTGTGTAGATAAGATAAGGTCAATATCAATACCACTGGCGCGAGTGAGTGAATGGTGCGGGGAGCGGACTGACTTCAAAATATCGAACTGGAATATTCACTGACTTGAACTTACACTTTAGCAATATCGAGTCAGGACTGATTTGCCGATGAACTGATTTCAATTACTGACTCAATGTTAATCTACCTTAATATTGTACTCTGTGGTAGAGCCAACAGCGACTGTCCATTTAATAAACAAATACACTAGATTCTCTTTGGGTGGATATAAGTAATCTGTGATATAAGTGTTCTGTGCTCTGCTCTTTGGTTTTGGGGTACGGCGCGTTGTATTGTGGGAATTTATATGCATTTTATTATAAAGTATATAGTTCTATTAATAATCCAAAAATATAGTTCTACTGGCTAAAACGAAAAGTAATATTTCTCTTATATAAATCAAGATTTCAAAACAGATCATGTCTTCTGATAATATAGATAAATTGTATCAAAACTACGGGATTTTAGCGGAAGCTAAAGATGACATTTCAAAGGTAGGTACATAACCTCTTTGCTAATTAAATTTGGCAGCCGTTTATAAATTTACACATTTAAGAGTGTAATTTAATTTAATCAGAAAAATTTAAATTTTTAGCACGAGAAGGAGTATTTAGAAATACTGGCTGCGGTTAAAGGCTCCGATAAAGAGAAACGCTTAGCGTCACAGTTCATTGCGAAATTCTTTAACAATTTCCCAAGTTTAGCGGAACAGGCTCTGGAGGCGCAGTTTGACCTTTGCGAGGATGATGATGTTGCTGTAAGTGATTTGCTTCTAAGATTTTCAATATTTATTTTCGTATATAACTTACATACTGTACATTTATTATTACTTATCACCTTTGCCTTTGGTGAAGTTGGATATTATAGACTTCCTTCACTTACTAGTCTGTTCTGCCTCGAAATATATATTACAGTGTTAAAAAAATGTGTAAGGAATACCGAACTGTAAGTACCTAGATGGTATGAATAGGAATCCATGCCTGCCACACCCATAGGAGCCACACTCTTTCATCATTTAACCATTTCAGTCTTCAGGAGAAGCAACTATCTGTGACCAACTTCTGTTGATCACTGCTTTCCCTTCACATTATGTTTTGATAAAATTCATGTATAATATTCCTGTGTAAACGTGCAATATCTAATCCACACTGGAGTGACCTGGTGAAATATGCTCCAGGACCCCTCAGTTGTAAGTGGGTTCTCTTAGGTAGCCAACTTAATATTTATATTTTAAAAATAATATGTATTAGGTACTAAATTTTGTCTTTATTTTCGATCTTTTCTGTCATAATTTATAGTATTACTAATTAACAAATAGTAATTTACTATTCTGATACAGAACAATGTGATGAATTGATTATTTTCAGATCCGCAAACAAGCCATCAAAGAATTGCCTGTCATGTGCAAAACAAACAAAGAGCACACACAGAGAATTGCCGATATCCTCGCACAACTTCTTCAGTCGGACGACTCCACTGAGATTAACATTGTAACGAGTTCCCTGTTAACCATACTAAAGACAGACCCGAAAGGAGCACTAGCAGGCTTGTTTTCTCAAATACACCAAAGCACTGATAATGAAGTCCCAAACGAGATAGTCCGAGACAGATGCATAAAGTTTCTGGCAACCAAAGTTAAACAACTTGGCAGGGAAGTTATTAACAAGGAAGCTGAAGACCTTATTATTACAGAATGTAAAAAAATATTGGAAGTATGTTTTGTAACTCAATTAGTCATATCCTAATTACTCGAGTAAATATTATTTTAATTTTATATCTAATCATACTATACTCTAAAATATACTTATAGGATGTTGTAGCTGAGGAATTTGAGCATATAATGGAGCTGCTGACATGGACTCGACTGGGTAAACTTCCCGCTGGAAAAAAGGAACTTTTGCAAATCATATCCGCCCTGGCATTCACTTCTGATGATTGGCATCCAGAAGATCCAGAACACGTTGAAAGGATTATCCAGTGTTCCAACCATGCTTTGCCATTGTTTTCTGTAAGCTACTTATGTCTCACATATCATAATATCCACAGATACAATTTTAGCATCCTAACATAGTCTTACTAATAAATAAAATTGGGGTTTCTGTGTGAGATAATGAAATTATAGTAAACAATGTAATGGAATATCCTATTTGTAGGATACATACTCAATCATTTTTAGAATTTTTGTCTGCATTTTTTTGGTTGCAAATAGACGTTTCGAAGAGTCCTCCAAAATGTTTACAAAGGTGTATTGAGTTGTTCAACATACACTTGGCTATCATAGTAGCTGTTGATGATGATAAAGTTGTAGGTTTGCAGCTACTAAAGGTGTTCCATGGTGGGTAGATCATCCAAAGGGGGGACCTCATCGTCATTAGATTATAATTGTATTGATCAGAACACCATTTTTATGCTTAAATACATAACAACATATATGAAAGACAAATTTTTTCGATGTAGCAGATATATTTAACAAAAAATCGCCATGGAACAAGACTTGGTTATTACTTTGATGACATCAAAACGTTCTTATAATTATGTCGCGAGTCGTATTTACTCTATATCATCTCCATTCCTTCCTCCATTTTTGTGTATGACGCCTAAAGAACTGATAATATCTTTTCTCAACAGACACAAATTGACTCAAACCAGTTTGTCAATTTCTACTGTGAACATGTATTGAAGCGCTGGAACGATATAACTACACCTGAAGGAGGAAATGATACTAAACTAGAGTTGTTGAAGCTATTTGCAGAAATAACTGAATATTCTGGGGAATTCGAAAATGCTTCAGAAAAAATAAACACTGTTTATGACTTGCTAATGGTATGTTGTATGACTAATATAACTATTAAAAATTTACATTGATTATTTAAATGTTACTTTAGTGATAAGTTCGTATCAGTCAAACATTAAGGATGTACTCTTTTTTTTATTATTTGCGGAAATGGGGTTTCCGGCTCATAAGCTACCTGAATAGATTTAATGTAGCTTGCCCTTTAAGTTTATAAATAATCTCAAAGGCCAACTGTTGCGATGAACTGTGTGATGCCTTTAGGTTCCAGATCCTTGATGTTGGAAGGTGAGACTGAGCGTCCGCCCAGTAGACAGACATGTTGCGCCTTGTTGCGCCTGCCTCATTGCAGATTCTGCAGGTGCTATTGCCAGAAACCAGATTAAAGTGCTTTGGACTGTCTTTGGCCTGGTGCTCTGAGCCATAGCTTATCCGCTCTAAGTTCTAAGCTCTTGTTTTTCAGCATGTACCGGGTCGCTGTTTTTGATATGCCCTCCATTGGTTCTTGTCCCATAGTGGGAAGTTCGGCCCCCTCCCAGAGAAGTAGATTTCTCTACTCAGTATTTGGCCAATGGTAATCTCCAGCTTTCTTGGACCCATCTATATCTCTTTTACTGAGGGACTCTGGGAGCCTGTGCATTCATTCCTCTTTACTTAGTATGATAATATTGAACAGTTAAAATTGAAATGTTTGATTGTGGTATCACTAGGCGTTAATGTTGTATGGCCTGATATCGTCGAACAACTCCTTCATAGCACAAGATTTCCAGTTTCATTGTACTCCCTTTGCAGCCCAGAGTAGAGCTGCCATATCCGGGCTCTGCACGTGCATGTGCAGTGGTTCTATATTTAAGACTACTTCCAACTGGAGCTAGTCATTCGGTAGCATGTGCCCAGCGAATTTTTTGCTTTCTAAACTACCTGCATTAGGTGCCGATTCCGAGTTAGTCTATGATGTAGGGTTATCCCAAGATACTTGACTTCTTACGAGAACAGTATATTTGTGCCGAAGAGGTTAAGACTACGTAACCTGTCCTGTTTGTTTTCTTGTGCAGTGAACTACCACCATTTTGTTAGCGTTCACATTGAGGTCGTATCGACTTGCACTAGTGTGCAGCTCATTTTAGAGACTGTTCTGTTCTTTTCCTGTTGAGATTGCCAAATCGTCTGCATAACCTTGAGAGTGCTGGAGCGCATCATTAAGTTCCTGGATGAGACCATCTACTAAAATTTACCACTCTCAAGAGACGAGAGTACACCTTGCCTTGCCTTGCGGGCAGCCTCTTATACCTTTTGCCTTTATGATGGTGAGAATTGTTCTGTTATTTAGCATTGCTCCTAGCCAATTTACTGTGGTGGAGTCAATCCCAGGATTTTTCATATTATTCAGTATGACATTAGTAGAGGTATTGTTTGTTGAATACATCCTCTATGTCCAGGAAGCAGCATAGAGCTGTGTCCTTATGTACCCCTACCATATTATACTTATCTAATGGCTTTGGAAGTATCGTTTCATGTCATGTACAACTTTGTAGCTAGAAAAATATTGCAACTCGTAAGTTTAACATTTTATTTTCCAGAACTATTTACCGGAAGCTCCATTGGATAGCGAGGAAGAGCTTGAGAAAAAAAAGGATGAAGGAAAGGAAGATAGCGAGAAAACTGAAGAAACTAAGGCTCCGTCCACATCAGCACCTTTGCTGCAGTTTTCACATGTTGAATGCGCCCTGTTTGGTCTTCATTCCCTTTGTCGGAAAGCACCCGATGCTCTCAGTGCGGACACAGGACGATTGAAAGCCCTTCGTTTACGCCTACAATATACAGCTCGCCTTACTCAAGGATATATCAAAAAGTTAAAGGAAGTTACACAGGTATGCAAGACAAGATGCATTTATTTTCATGCATGTTCTTCGATTGGTATGGCGTATATCGCTTACTATACATGAGCAATGGACAACTATAGATGTAGTATACAAGGTGTCAAATTGTCAGCTATTTACCTAGTGGAAAAATGTGTAGCCATATCCACAAATCACTGATATGATGGCATAGTAGAAATGCATTCAAGATAATGTAAAAATGCTTCTAGTTTTAATAAGATTTACCTTCTCAGGAAGAAAAACCTTCCTTATAATTCTAAGAAGAGGTATCCTGTGACATGGTGTGTTCACTGTAATATATAAATTAAACTGGGAGGCAGACAAAATAGATGTGATTTATCTCTTAATCAGCAGTACATACATAACGCATAAATGTAGGTAAAAATGGAGGCTTATAATAATAATGATTTGATTGGCCTTCTATGTAGCTTTTGTTGGGTAGCTCCAATGATGGCCCTGTAAAGATCAATGTGCTCGAAAAAAATTGAAATGAATACTGGGGCGCTCAGTCTGATAATCATCTTACCATTATAAATATGATAATTAAATAACACGAGTTAAAAGTTATAAATATTAAATTTGTGTTTTTCTACTTTAAGAGCAAGAAAGCGGATGAAAATTCTGAGGACAACAAATTAAAGGTTGTGGCATTGAAGACAACTTCTAACATTAACACGCTTATTCGAGACATATTCCGTACCCCACCAAGTTTTAAGAGCAAAGTCGAGTTATCTTTCCAAACTAAAAAAACAGGCAAAGAAGTAAGCATAAATATAGTTAAACACATAATACTAAACTTATAGATCAATATGTACATGTAAAAATTATCAATTTTTTTTTTCAGGAGAAAGATTCAGCCTCCTCAGATGAAAAAGAAAAAACGTCCCCTGGTCAAAAACGGCACCGTCCCATAACTTTTGACAATGGGGACAAAAAAGAAACCTCTGAAAAAAGATCGCGTAGTGGCGATAGGAACTTGAAAATGTACACCCCTCCTTCTGGAAAATACAGCTCCAGACTAAGCTCTAACAATGGCCGGTTCTCTGAATCAAACTCCTCTGGGAGAGGTAGAGGAGGGTATGGCAGGCGGAACTTTCGCTACGGTGGCGCGCCATACAGGAGGCGGAGCAATTATTAATATTAACATGGACGCACCCGCTATGACATAAAAGACCTCATCTGATTACTAAAATTACACTGTGAAATACACAAAATCACAACTCGAAAATTTTTAGGACAAATAAATTTGTGATATCTTCATAGACACAAATACAGTCCTAAGAAGATAGGTGATCGAACAGTATTCAAAGATGACATTGATAGCAACTCACTTGTTGCTCATGGTTTTCGTTTATTTTATTGAAGATTGTGGTCTGAAAACTTTAAATTATAATTATGACATGGCCACCACACTTCTTTCACTTAGATTTTCTCGTAAATTTTTTAGTACCTTTTCGTACAGTGCATCTGCGCTGCGTCGTCTCGTATTCATGGTTGATTAGGTTGCCCTCTAGGTTCCTATAGCGGCCCGGCGTAGTATTATGTAGAACTGGGTAAGTTTAAGTCAACAGGATCGAACGAGCTGAACATCTTTCAAGTCTTTAAGATCCACATTTTGTTAGACGACATTATGATGAGTTGGTAAGTTTATATTACTTAGCTAGCGTAATAAGTGCATTTTAACAGTCTGCAGCCAACTTCAACTAGAACTCCTTCGCGTATATTAATGAAATTGTAAGTATGACTTACGCATTATTTTATTTAGATAATTCCATGGTGTGATGTGAAGCAGAGGCAGATGAACACAGCTCCGTCTACGCAGTAAGTATGCATTAGTCCTTAATATTAATTTTACTTTTCAGAACATTCTCGGAAATTGCAGTTTGTTTGATTTTATTGTTTCAGATTATCTGGGGGGTTTCTTTGACAGTACAAAGGAACACCATCCTGAAGATAATATTTCAACGAATGTATTTTACTTCGTAAATTAATAAAGTGACTTCAGTTATATATGCTTTTTATTGACAAATTCAGACCCATGACCAGCAGCAGACTTTAAAAGTTTGATGAGTGGTTGAATGATTGCATTTACAACAAGATGACTGACGTAACGCACAGGAGTATTGGTTCGTTCACGGAATTACCGTTGCAAATTAAGGGGATGCATCGATCCTCACTTGAAAATGAAGAGGACGGATCACGGACCAATCATGTAGGACAGTTTTAATATTAGTGATGCAACTATGTCATATACATAAATGGTGAGATTGTTAATGCGAGCGCGCGCTCGAAAATAATCAACGTATGCGCTTAATGTCATTTTAATTTATATTTACAACACTATTTGATGTATTAGGAAATTGTTTAGTGAGTACAGTTCAGCAATGATAATTACTTTAAATAATTCCGTGAATTAATTCGTGAAAATATAGCAGTGGCACAAAATGGAAAATATTTTGTGGCTAATTCAATAAATTTCAAGTAATCGTGATTTCGTTTGTGATACTTAGATCATAAAGTCACGAAACGATATGTTCAAAAATTAGCTTCATAATCCTAAACGAAGGAAAATTAGTGGAATTGATAACACACTAAAACCATTGTATCACCATAATGTGGAAGTGCTTGTTGGTTTGTCCTTTCACGCTACAGCAGAGCGACGGTTCGCATCGATTTTTTGCAGGGATAGTTTACGGTCAGGCGAGTGACCTGACACGAGCTACTTTTATCACGGAAAAATGCACGGTTTCTGTAGGATAATTACTATGGGAATTTTACGTGGGCAGCCTCTTTTCCCATATGCCAAATCTGCGATAGCTAAAAACATAGCATGGAAATATATATTGAATAAATATTGAATTCATGGCACCCACTGTAAGTAAATATAACCGTAATAAAATTAATAAGGGCTATAATTGTATGCTATTTATGACACCTAAACAATCAAGTCTTTAGAATTTTTGTTTTGCACCACACTCAAAATACAAGAATAATATATCAACAAGTTTTGTTAAGATAAGTAAAAAAACTAGATGTGAATTATATATAACGAGTTTATTTTTAATCATGTAAAAATTATATTGTGTAATAACTTTACAGAGTCTATCCTTATCTTACAGCCTTAATAATTACATATTATCAATAACATTACACATGATGCGATCCAGTTCATAACATGCATCAGCATTTGCATTGTCACTGCCACTGCACTCCATTTGCTCAAGAATTTCAGTTGGTACTTTAAAACTGGTTTCTATTTCATTTTGATCCGGCAGGCTTTGGAGAGCGTTTTGCAAAATGTCTTGTACTTTGTCCAAATGCTTTTGGAAACTGCAAAATAAAAAACGTCAAACATAGATAAGAAATAATTTACTGTGTTCAGATAAAGTTCAAATTTTTATAGGGCTAAAAAGCTAAAATATTCCTTCAACTGGAGGAGCATGATGGAATACATGTGCCCTGCAGTGGGGCTGTTCATCGGGTTTAACCAAATGCTAAAAACATTAAAACAATTAAATAAAGAATAGAATATAATCATTACCGCATGGCAGTTTCCAAACGCTGTCGTTTTTGTAGTTCCATCATTACTCTAAGAGTCTCCCTGGCTTGATGTGGCCTAAATTCATTTAATAGGTGATGTATATGAATGAATAACAAACTGAGATCTTCAACTTTTTCGGCCCTTTTTGGTGAATCTGGACAATGTACTAGTAAATCCAACAGATCTAAGAAATTTACCAATAATGAATGATTTAATTTTTTCAGCTCACGTCTTCTTTCAAAGTGCATTGGATATAAACGCCGGAAACCCTAAGACAAAAAATATTCATACAAAATCATTAATATAAACAGGGTTAGGTACTACTTAAGCAACATCAACATACTCTATGATGTTTATAAGAAATTCGTTACCAAAATTTTAAGTGTATGACATATGTATGAATGGGAAAATAACTTTAGAAGTAATTAGTTTAAGCTATAAGTGTTAGAATGCATTACATGAAATGCACGAACAGTCACTTCATTATTTAAATTTATTTAGGTTTTTAAACTCTGCTTTAGGTTATTGAATTAGTATTACTTAATTATTTACCTGACTTTCTAAAGATCTAATTATCGTATCATCTGCATTAAATGGGTGTCCAAACATTGAATAAGAATCGTGGATCGGTCGTGGAGGTAAAGGAGCTTTGTTTCTCCGTACATTTTCATCTGTATAAAAGTTGATGTATTGCATAGGAGGTAGCGGCAAAGAACTGACTTGTGCCGTGTCTGAAGACATTTCGATAACCCTTTTCAATATTTATTTAGAAATATGATCAAAAAACTATGGAACAGTGTGTAAATACAATATACCTAACCCACCCAAAACAAATCTTTTCACAAATTGAATTGATTGATGGCAGATTGACTACCTAATCAAAATGTAAATTTCTGACGGCTGTCAATATATCGTCCAAAGACAAATACAACGTTTTTTGTTTTATAGACAAAGTAAAAAAGCACCATACAGAGACAGACTCATAGAGTGAACACCCGGGAGCGATCCGCGATCCGAGATTGTTAAACCTAGCTAGTTAAACCAGTTCACGGCGTAATCCTGGAGGCGGCGGAGACGTCGCGAACTTCGTGAATAGGCGCAATTACCTGCGACACGCGTTCTCGAGTGTTCACGCCACGAGTCTGGAGCCGATTTTAAATCGTTACGGTTTTTTAAATGTTTTAAGAATAGTAAACGACATGGGCACCTTGGAGAAGGAACTATTAATAAGAAGAATTAAAATTGTTTATTTGGACCTTTCCGATCTGAACACAATTGTTACAAAATTTATAATCTATTACATTACACAAACCGTATACAAAGACACACGTCATGATCTAACGAAATCACCATGCAGCCTAGCTTCCCTGTAAAAAAACAATAAATATTTTTTATCAGAATGGATAGTTGCGGTTTTATGTAGGTATATTATAGAACTCTGTGGTTGCGGTTAGCATTACTGGCTTTTACTGTAAATATTAAAACCTGTGGTTTAATATTTTTATAATTATGTCTGTGACATGACAAACACTGACAGAATATGAAAAAAAACTCTTATTTATGGTTGTGTTGAGTTGATTGAATTTGAGTTGAGTTGAGTTGAGAATTCGAGATTGAGAATTCGAGACAATGTTATACTTTTATCTATGAGACGATGGTAGATAAACTTGCTTCAGGAATTGTTTTTATACCGCGAGCTTGAGTGGTGACTAATTCGAACTTTTTAAAGATGGTTTAGTGATTTGTTTATTAATAAAGCACTATAATGTCAAAATTCTGAAATTCTAAGGTAAACTACTATTAAACATACTAGGTTTTTTATTTCGATAACTTTTCAGCCGGTTATTTGATTCTCTCTTACGTTTTGTGTATTGTAATTGTTAAAGCTTGCTGAACTGAAGTATCTAGTACACTTTAAAATAATTATGAAAGGAACGTAATAATATGGATGGTAATAATATTTTGTTTGTGTTATCCTTAACTTTTCTACATAATATATTATTGTGACCACTTTGACTGAATCTCGGCGTATTGTATGTATGTTTGTATAATTCAGAGTTTTAATTTATTATATTAAATGAGTTCAGTATTAAAATTTATTCTTTATAGTCGAAGTTGGTAATTTTTAATATTTGTTTGTATTTCAGTAAACTATGGCGAGTACTGAAGAAGATGAGATAATTTGTCAGGCGTCTATGGTGAAGAGATCACAGAACAAAAAAATATTCACACCAGTCAATTACAAAGAGCGGTTATTTGTTCTCACTAAAAAAACACTTATTTACTATGATTCTGATGGGCAGGTAAGGGCAAAACTAAGTATCTACTTATTTGATTTTAGTTCAGAGATAACTGAATTTATTTGTTTTCATTCCAAGTTTAATCTGGATAAGATTGAATAGACAATAGAAATGCAACCGGAGGTTCTACTTTGTTGGTAAAACATACAAAATGTAATGTTATTAAAGCATACAGCGAGATTCTTTCATACAATAATTGTTGTTTTCTCAATTAGACTTTTTTTTATGCTGCTTAGGAATATTCAGTAACAATAAAATAAATAAGGTAAGTAGATTTAAATAAGTATTTGTGGTGCATCAGAATTTGCATAGTGTGCTCCTGTATGCCTTTTATTAAAATTGATTATATTTTACAATAATCAGTTAACAACAGCATTTTAGATAAGGTGAGTGTTTTACTAGTTTGAACTAGTTTTGACGAATTTAAAACAACCCATCAGCAGCCTACTTCTGAGCATGGATCTCACTTCAGAATGAGAAGTGTTAGGCCATAGTCATCACGCTGGCCAAGTGGAGAACTCCAAGGCATGCAAGTTTCCTCACCATGTTTTCCTTCACCAAACGCATGTTTAATTATTTAAGCGCACATAACTTAGAAAAGTCATAGGCACCTTGCCTGGAACCCCGGACCCCTCATGTAGGAGGCCGAAGTTTTAACCACTAGCCTATAATGGCTACTTTGACCAATTTTAATTTAAGTTATTGTAACACCTTAATCTAAAGGAGACAAAGGACATTATAGTATAATCAATTTACTGTGTCTCCAGCTGTATTGAGCAACTGATGTGATTATTCTAGTTATTACTAGAGTTTGTATGTATGTAATAATAAGAATTGCTTTATGGTACACCAATGCATTTAATAAAAGTAAGTACTTCTAAAAGATGACATAAAAACTAGTGTTATTAAGTGGGGCTAAAAGTGATTTCTTCTATGGGCATGTGTATGTCTGTGTATTTCTTTGTCATGTTGTGTAGTTTAATGGCTTAATGGGCTTTAATAAACAAGGTGTTGTTAGAATATTGGGAAAAATAAATATGGTGTCCATCAGTGATATTCTGTTCAATTATTTTTGTTTGTTTGAATAATGTGGCATTAGTGGCATTATAGATGTTAGGCTCAGAGCCACGAAACGCTCTTTGGGCGGAATAATAGTCCACAACACACAGTTTCATGAAAACATCCACATTGAGAAAATGTGTGTAATGGTTCTTAAAAAGATGCGTTGAGTCAATCAGAGAGACCAAATACTGAAATTCGTGTTGTGGCTTTCATGATATTCGACCACCCAATCTGCTGCTAGAATTTTAAACCAGTACATGACGTATTTGTCATGATTAAACATAATCAAGACCTATCTGTGTCTGTTTTGGTTGCATCAATTGATCTTACCTTTGAAATGTCAACGGTAAGATCATGCCTGTGGCAACAGTGTGTCAGAACTATAGGTACCACACCCAAAATGCCATGAGTGCGAATGGATGTTAGCAGGAAGGCCTTGACCCCCCTTGGTTTTAGTTCACTTTTATGTGGGCTACAAGCATAACATCTGTCATTCCGTGATGTGATGTCTATAACTAATCTCTAATCTAATTGTAGTATTTGTCCTATTCGAAGCTCGTCACAGATGCGTTGTCTTGTCACCCCTGAGGACTGAGATGGTCGCCTCTTGTATAATTCATCGGCATCTCAACTTTCCGCCCGAAACCGGGTCCAAAATCTTCCATTATATTATATATTTTTAAATGATCTATTTATGTTTATGGTTTTTTTTCATTAATTATTTTATAGTCACAAAGTAAACCCCTAAGTATATTTAGGGGTACATATGAGTATATAAACTAAATAAGTTATATTATTATTTTACATATTATTATATAGAACACGTGCCATGACATCGATCGCCCGATCGTAATTCGTAAAAAAAAAAAATTTCTTATTTGAGCTTTTTTTTATCTTTTAAGTGCTTTTGCAATGGGGTTTTTATTTCTTTTTTATAATTTAATTTATATACATAAGTATGCAGTTTTCTATCTGATATGATTTGCAAAAAAGCACCCAGCTACTGCCACATGTCGCAGTTACTTATAAAATAACTACTAAGCGGCGAAAATGGTTGTGGTAAGTGTTACCGCCCCTGGCGGCCCTATACAGGTTCAACCACCCATGACTATTACTAAAATACTGCATAAGTGTAATATTTTGCATATTGTGCAATATTCGAACTAGCAAGTTTAGCTTTCTGCACTGTATGAGCTACACAAAAAGACATAATAACCTGTGCTTGCATTAGAGTGTAGTAGCAGAAGTAGGTTGAGAGCGGTTGTTACATAGATGGGTCACGCTTTACAGGGTAGTATTTTAGAAGTATCGTGGGTATATTTTTAATCAATTCGGTTACTACAACTAGGTAAGTGTACGTACTTTTAGAACAAGGATTATTTAGAGATGTAAGGTCATACGTTTTTTTAAAAACGATTTTTTAGGTATGACGATCATACCTACTCAGTATTAGTCAGTCTCCCAATTTGCAAAGTTTTCAAGGAGCATAACTGAAATGTTCAGGTGATCACGCCAAATAGTCTCTAACAAAATAAAATGAGCTGCGAAAGGAATATTTTTGAAAACCAGGGTTACTAATTAATTTGAACCGTCAGAGTATTAACACACATATTCTTAGTTTAAAATCTTACACTAGAGATGGCTTAGTATTAAACGCATAAAGTCTAAATTTAAATGTAGTGAGTGATGTAGATAAAGTGGGTATCGGACCTCCCGGCGCCCGTTTGTGCATTGTTAAAAGTCGAACGATATTCTCAACTGGTATTGTTGATTGTATATTTATCGAATTGAATGATATTTTTATAATATTGGTTGTTCGATAATTTGCCATCTCTACCTTGTATCCCCGGCCCGCACTTGGATTCTCTGTGTTGCGGGTGGCCACACGGAAAACAACACAATTTCCCAAGACCCCGAGTATAAACATTTATCTACCAAATAAATGTTTGCCCCGGTCCGATCCACAGCTCGTTAGTCAGGGTCACTGATCAACGCGCCACGATGTCGTCAGTGATAATTGGGCTATTAGGGTTTTTATGACTTATACAGGATGGATTTTCGAGATGGGGCACGCAAATATTTTGATTCTTCACTTTTAGTTAAAGCGAATTACATTTACTTACTATAGTGTCAGAATCGAAATATTTTTCTAGGAACTGGGAATGATTATAATATTTTATTGTACATGACGATTAATGTTGGATTTTGTACCTGCTATTGTCCCCACTATTATCTTTTATGTCTCTGATCTGATACATGCTGATTGTATGTTGTCCTAGAAACTACAACTATGGGTCCGTCCCGCGTTTAGGACTCATATTATTTACACGTACATCTGTATTCAACATGAAATGTGCCTTATAAAGGTTTTTTTCTATGTTAGCACTTGGAGCATCGTACCTAAATGTGATTAAGGGATCAAGCCATTATAATCACATTCGGTACCAATTTCATTCACTGATACCATTAAAGCGGTAATTCCGGTTCAGTACGGTACGATGTTGCGTTGAATGTGGGGAATAGAATATCGTCGATTGAAGCGGCAGGGGTGGGTGTCGTGGTGTCTCGACGCATGCGCCAGCTGGGTGTGTCTGCGGACCGGCGCCCGGCGGCAGACAGCTAGCCGGCCGCCGACCGCTCGCCGCCCGCCACAGCCGCACTGCTGCTGCTCTGGTAACATCTCTTTTATATCTCAATTTGATCTATCCCACGTAATACTGACCGACTGAGTTATATCGCTGGTACAGTTATCGTTTGTGCGGTTCGTAATATTCCGGAATATTGTTTTTGTCAAGTTTTACTTTCGTATGTGTCTTTCTACGCGCTAATCGGCATCCGCTCTAGATGGAGCTCACTTTTTGGACGTTTAATAATGAATCCTCTTGCTCTTAGAATCCCTCGCTGTTGAGTTGTAGGTACGGTTCAGATTGTAAAAATGAGATTTACTTCCCTTGTATTATAAAAGTATTTAATTTAAAGCACTTTAAGTAGTATTAAACTCGTAAGATGACACCCCTGCCATATTGTGAATATACATACATGTATGAATTTAAACTAACTAATCTTGTGTGATCTTTTCTTTAATTTTGCATAAAAGTACATACATTTGTCTATTTGTGAACTAGGTGTCCCATAAATTTGTGTGTGAATCTGCCGGCCCAACGAGGGGCTCTGGGTATGATTCCGAGCCGGGGCAGACGTTTCTGTGACAGATAAGTTTTGTTCTTGGGTGTTACTGGTGATGTCCTTGTGAACTGTGTGTGTAAGTCCATACCATTCAGGGCAGGGGATTCTAGAGCGGGGGGTATGAGTGTTTTTTTATAACTAGGGAGTGCTCGATATTTCGAAATACAAAACAATTTAAACGTGTGAAAAGTTGTTATAAATGAGACTTTTGGGGTACGCTACGGGCTATAACTAAAAAACCGTTTGATATTGAGATAAAACAAAGCTTGTATGGTAATTTAGTGATTTATTTTTCTGTAGGTTTTGCATGTGCGCATTAGTTGTTTTGTTTGTCGTAGCGTGGATAATACATGGTATTTCGGTAGTAGAGTACTACGAATGAATCAAATTCGACTAAAAACCAACAAATAAAACGAAGTAGTTTTGAGCAGAGATATAAAATGTTATTGCTTGGGGCGCGAAATCAGTCCCCTTCGTCATCGTTTTCACCCAAGTGTACTCACCAATCACTCCCTGTAATAAAGCGAGGGGGCTTTATGCACTAATGTATGTACAGTCACGCCACGCTTCGCGTTCGGCTAGTGTTGCCGGCACTTTGATAGATAGTCCACAATCCTGGTATTGGTGAGGACTAAATATCCCAGGTGTTAGTAAATGTACCTACTATATAAAAGAAGTCGAAAATTAATATAAGTATTTAGTAGTAGTAAGTTGTATGTAGTAATAAATATTAGTAAATTAATATATTGTTAAAGGAGATACTTCACACGTTCACTTTATTATTATTATTTACTGGATTAATTAGATCTGTCAACGATCCTACTACACTAGTTAAACATACTACGTGTCACAAATCTTATGGTAAATTTTTGTCCTTGCCTCAATTCTAATTCTTGTGTTAACGGAATTAAAATGTAATTTTGTAAAAAATACGCCCAAGAGAGCCAAGAAAGGACCAAATTCTACGAACGGAAACGAATCGATAATAAAGGACCTTCGGCCACATTGTCACTCACAGCAACAATAATCTTGATCGAACGTACGCCATATATATTCACCACGTTGCGAATTATTCGCTGAGTAGAACCATTTACTTGACCATAATGTTCCCGTAAATGGCGATACACAGTTCGTATAGAGTTGTTATTTATGTAGAACACCTGAATACTTTATTGTAATGCATTCAGCGGGCTTAAACTAACATGACATGTGTCTTTTGAAACACGCACTATTATTAAAAGATGTTTAATTAACAGCATTGTAAATATAGGCAACTCAGATTGGATCAAGCTATTTACAGAGAACTCTTCTGCCACATATTAATTGAAGTATTCTTATTTTATTTGTTTAAAATAATCATGACTTCTCAAATTGACTTATCTGTAATCTAAAACATAAAAAAATATTTTAATTTTTTTTCCAAAATGAAAAAATGCGATATGGTGACTCTAGCCGCCACTTGCGGTTCCCTGTTATATGAGCAGTTTTAATAGAGAACCCTCAACCACACGGTAATTGTCAGTAAAAGTCTGTCTACGTCGAGCCTTGTTCGTATCTCGGTTCCATTCTTTTAAAGCTTTTCAATGCTACCGCTATTTCCAGCATTTCTCTTCCAGTAGGGTGCTCTGTTCCGTTATATAGCAATAATGTTGACTTATTTACAAATGTGGTTGCGTTGTTTAAGTATGAACATATTTTATTGCTAGAATCGACTTATATTTAACTTAACAATAAGTTTGTTTCAAAATTAGGTTGTACCTAAATTTGGTTTCTTTTTTGAATGAATGGGTCGTTCAGAGGAATACAATTAAATATACATTATTTTTAGTAAAATGAGCAACTGGGCGTAGAACTCCACAAACTTATTATACCTAGTCAAAAAAAGTCTGAATAGCGCCGTAGGAAGAAAAGCAATTTAAGAGACTTTTTGTCAGTGCTGCGAGTCCCAGACTCCCGGAGGACATTTTCAGTGATTTACTCGCGGGCTTACGGTCGAGACGGCTATTCTAAAGGTTCGAATACAAAATGATTTGAATTCAAAACTGAGGTATGGTTCATCTGGATTGCTTGCGTGGAAGTCTTAAAACACATCCTGAGTTCTTTCCATGCTCTGCTCTGCAGTATAAGCTGCAATACAATAGAAGACTTTCCTTACTGGTTGGCATTGTACACTCCAAGAGAACTTTTTTAGGAGTTAATGAAGTATTTATGTATGAAGCCTATGTGTTGCGGCTGTGGCAGTTAATTTATGAAATACTAGCCGTTGCCCGTGACTTCGTCCGCGTTAAATTTATGATGCTGCCATTCCTTAGGGATCTGTACAAATATTCGGTTTCAATTATCTTATGACCTTCCCGTGACTTGAACTATCTCTATACCAAATTCTATGAAGGTTATATGATCAATCAAACAAAATAATCTTCACATTTTATTATACATATAAGTAAGAAGTAACATAGTTTCCTGAAGCATCATTGTTAAGTATATGCATTCAAAAATCATCAGCGTACATACATCTATTGATTCACAAGTTTCAACAATTTAAATTTAAATTGTGTGAATACTGAGACTGGGATAGTTCAGAGGGGTCCCGATCCCGACTTACCCGAGCGTAACCGAGTCAATCGGCAAGTTCCTGTTATTGATGCGATCCTAGTCCTGGGGGGAAATCGTCTTAGCGCACATTTCCGTTGCTGTGGCTTGCGATTGAAGCTGTCAATGATACGATTTGCTTGACGTTCCTTCGGGTATCTTGGCAATAGACGAAGAGGCGGAAGATTAATTCCGAATTAAATTAATTTTATTCTTTTTAGTTTCATTTATGAACGATTTGTTCAGTTCAAAGACCCAAATAAATGAAAACTACACAAGCGAAGTTGCGGAAAAACGCTTGTATAATATTTGTGTTGCATTTAAAGTTACCAAATAGACACTATTCATACAAAAAAAAAACATCGCACTAACGCGGGCATATTGATCTTTCCTACTAATATTGTACCTTGTGAGACTTTGCAGATGCAAACAAATCTAACGACACTTCATTTGTTTACATCCATCAAGCCATTTTGGTTACTCAGCGTGACAAAGAAATATACACACATACAAACACTCGAAAAACATAACCCTCCTTGCGCAGCCGGGTAAAAAACAATTTATTAAAGATTCATCACATAATACACAACAACATATAAAAATTATAGGTTTATTTATGCGGTCTTAATTGTAACGAGCAAACATTTCCAGACACCCATGTCACACATAATTAAACATCAGAAAGAAAAAAGACAGGTGCATATATTATGTAGTTCTGAGGTAGTTTAAAACAAATTGAAACAATGCGTTCATATCATGCTACCTATCAGTAACAATAAACGAGTGGCGTCGGATATTACAATACACGTATTGCGTAACAAATAGTTTCGTCATCTAAAGTGAGCATTTGGTTGCAGAAGCGCAAAGAGCGTGGTCGGATCCCCACGGACTCCATTCACACGGTGGAGCAGGCGCAGTTGGGGGAGCACAGCAAACAGATCTTGGAGCCCGAGGGTGAAAAAGGCGTCTCGAACCGGTCCTGGTATTCCTTCCAGGTAGGTACCTAATTGTAACTTGGTATAGTGGATGTTTTTTATACAATCATCCAACCCCCGGTTCACCTTGAGGAGTTCATTTGCGCAAAATCTTTGCGAATGCTCCGATTGAGATAAGAAATGAACCCAAACTCTCTGGGTATATAACTAAGCATTAAAGATAATAGTTAATTCAGGGGAATTTCTGGGGGGGTAAAAAGTATCTCAAAAACATTACCATTTTGAATGAATAATATAAATAATTCTAACTACTATATAATATTATAGATGGGACAGTGTTGTTGTTAATTTGTCCTTTCACGCAGCAACGGAGCAACATATCGTCATCATTTTTTGCATAGATATTGTTTATAAGCCAGGGTGTGTCAGAAGCGATTTAACGCCGGCGGAGCCGCAGGCAAATTATTGTAAAAAAACAAATACGAACTAGACAAATACGTATAGGAATCCTATGTGTTACATCCAATCCAGTCCAGAATATCGAACATGATTTATCTGTGCGCCAAACTTTATCCGAATCCGTTTAGCCGTTTGTGGGTATTGAAACATCGCCATTAACTTTCACATTTTTCATTATCAATATAATATTAGTAGAATCGATCATGAAGTGCTCATGGTCTCGCGGCGAAAGTCAATCGTAGCCAATTCACAAGTTAAGCCACGCCGGTCTCGGTTGGCAGTTGAATGGGTGACCGCTAGTGGCAAGTTCTTGGGTGCCGTCGGTCTCGGAGTCAATCGTAGCCAATTCACAAGTTAAGCCACGCCGGTCTCGGTTGGCAGTTGAATGGGTGACCGCTAGTGGCAAG
>DWLO01000495.1:0-20067 GCA_018245335.1 Dalla quadristriga | reverse complement strand
TGCCCTATTTATTTAACAGAATCAGGAGAATTATTCAAGTGAGGGTTTTATTACCTACATTAAATCGTGTAACAAAAATTATATCAGAAAATAATCATAAGACCCATTCCAATAACCACAAACGGATGAAATTCGCAAGGAAGATTTTTACAATAAATACAGTTTCTATAAAACATCGTACGGCAGGCGAAACCTTACGTTAAAAAGTCACTTCTTATATTATTTCAATTCGAAAGTATGTTTGTTGGTTTGTCGACGTGATTTATCGCACAGAGATTGATTTGGGGCCGGACTGTGAATAATTTTTATCCTGGATAAAATGCCCGGTTCCGTTCCTGTAAGATAGATAAGTGAATATTACGAGATCGCAGCCGCGAGCAAAGCCTAGTTATTTTTAAATAATAATATCATTTTAAATAATAATATCAATATAATTTTAATCAAAACAATTTTTCATCTTTAGGCTATCTTACGCTTAATAAACCGGTATAATTAAGAAGCTTAATTAAGAATTTGAAGTTCAAAAGTATATTTTTATTACACTTACCAGCAAACATTATTTAGAAGCACTGAAGAGATAGTAACACTTCACACTTTTTATGACACAATTTATTTAAAAGCATCCTCACCTACTCATTTCCCCATATGAAACGTTATTTAAATAAAAGTTATGACATTCAAATTGGGCACTTGCTTACCATAAATGCCATAAAACTTATAACGCACTTTCATTCTTAAATTAAACTCCATTTTTACCGCATGTACTCGTATTTTAATTTTTAAACATCTAATTATAGAATGCTTTCTAAAATTTTATGAGTGAGTTACATTATATCGATATCACTTTAATGGCTGAATTATCGTTTAAACTATTGACCTGATAATAAGAACATGAAACGCATTTTAGAATTCAATTACCGTCATAAAGATAATTTAAGTTCTCGTAGTATTTAAATTATAAATGTTCTAGGTACCTACTATGAAGCCCTTAGTACATCTGCGCGGTAGTTAAATTTATAAAAATGAATTAAAAAAAACACTTTATTGTATCAATGAATACAAGAAGCGGGCTTAATGCTAGTACAGCATTATCTTCCAACCAACATTTATCAATTTTTATCTTTATATATCAATGTATATCTTTGCATCGTCATGAAACATAATACATTCAGCTGTGACTCTACTTATATTCGGACTGTCGCTTTCTATTTATTTAATAAATAATTATGGTAGCCCAGGAAACAATAACTTAACCAATTATCTTATATTGTGACTAGCAATCTTCAAAAACGACATCTAGTATCAACATTACGACTTTAAGAACATCTAAAAAAGAGACCCCTAGTTATAGTAGATACTCTCGTAGAAGTTAACGAAATCATTTATCTGTATTAACTAGTTGCTTGTAAAGCCACAGTATGCTTACTTACGTACCACTTAAGTCAATGTCAGCCACTCGTATAATTTATGCAAATAGTAATTGGTGATTTACTACGAAACCTGCGATATATCATCTGAAACTCGCTAAGCCCGGTGTCCGTGTTGCCTGACATTAGCACCAAGCATAATTATTGTTTGACCCCAATAGCAGGACTGCGCTTAATTAATGCCACGGTCTGTGGCAACACGCTCAATTAGATAAACTTTAATTTCAAAAATAAGATTCAGGATCTGAAGAGTCGTAGGTTGTAGAAGTCAAGGATTCGGATCGTGGTTTCCTAAGGTATAAAATAATGTTTCATATCAAGAAAACTTCTGGCTATATGAAGTTGTTATTTTAATCACAAAAATGCCTCCGAGATTAGGCAAGACCAAATAATATAATTAAACCTCACCCTAAACCCTAAACTCTAAACTCAAAACCTAAACCCATCAAACATAACGTGGGCGCAAGGGCGAATGTCAACCTTGAGCTCGTATTCTCTGAATAAGAAACGTGTACAATCCCACCTGATCGGTGACTCATGCTCTCTAGGACACTTCAGTGCCCAAAAGCAGCAAGTACATCCAATGGGCACTTGACAGGGTGTACCTAAGCGACGTTTTCGATGTCCGGTCACGTCCGCGCAAAATATTGGCAACGATTATCGAGAATATCAATCAGATGAATAGGATGTATCGGCGCCGCATGCAAATAAGTACTAGTTTGGTAATATCATTAAACAGATTGTGTTTCTATTGTTTCCTGTGACGCCACATTTGAATATGGAAATGCTGATATTTGTTTATTATTTGGGATCTTCACTTGACAGAAACTTAAACACACTAATATAAATAGAGGTTTTAGCCCTCACAGGTGTAAACCTTCAAATAGAACTGATGTGATCATGTTTAACGTAAGTTACGTGTGTTACCATCAAAGTATCAAAAAACTCTGACGTCGTGAGCGCTAATGACGAAATTTTATGAGTATTTCCGTGTTTCGGACGGCAAGCAGACGGTCGCGATTGTTATCGTTATATAGCATTCGACGAGCCTTGTTGCAGGCCTTGCGGCGGCTTTAGAATCAGTCCACTTGGGTTGGCCATAGACCCGTGAACCTCAACCAATGGTAAAGAACGCTCTACGCTTCCTTAAATGCGGAGAAAGACATGTCCTGCTGTAAGGCACTAATAGGTTGTTGAAAGTCACACTGCTCTACTCGGGTGACATACTCATTTCGATAACAAACGCATAGTTTCAAAGTTACTTTCACATGTACCTACAAATAAAGTATGACTTTTTTAGACCAGCGGCGCTGCCATGTCGTAGGTACGGTAAGTATTGCTTCGATGCATTGTTATTTAGTTTATAACCGCTCCTAAATATCGACCAGGAAGTGCCCGGAGTCGACACACAGTCGTAAAATCGCTTCATTCGCCCATTTCCGCAAGCCATTGTACTGCCGCTGCGAACGGCAAAGCGTAAGTGTTTAATTGTTAATGATCGAAAGAAAATGAATTTTAATTGTAGTCCATGTTAGTCCATGTTGGTTACGAAACCTGTACGAACGTTTTAAGAAGGCCAATATGAAACAAAATTTACGAAATGCTTACAATTTGAATTGATTCCAAAATTGTTTCATCATCCATATCTAGGTACGACTATAAATAACACTAGTTTTACCGGGTAAAAGTACTGTACAGTTTAGAATTTTATATATTGTAATACAAGCTTTACTTTCCATTTATATTAAACGATAAGCCTTAGCCAATGAAGATACATTCGTTTCCTGTAAACAACACAACTACAAATAGGAAAAGTATTATTTTTTATTATTTCATAATTGCCCTAAAGTGCAAATAAAAAAACACATCAGACTGGCACCAAAAAACATGTGCAACAACA
The DNA here is from genome assembly GCA_018245335.1 of Dalla quadristriga. Lineage (NCBI taxonomy): Eukaryota > Metazoa > Arthropoda > Insecta > Lepidoptera > Hesperiidae > Dalla > Dalla quadristriga. Next base: position 16,740 of record DWLO01000495.1, on the reverse strand, counting down.
AAAGCATATGAAACAACGCGCACGCAATCAAAACTAAATTGAAGCGCGCACAATTAGAGCGCATTCACGCCCCAGCTCTTGTATTCAAATTTCAACCGCGGCCGGAACATTATGTTGAGTGCTTTTTTTATTCGTTCGCCTTTTGTTTTCGTGACTTTATTTTGTCATCATTGTTGTTAACGTTTGACTGCGTGTATAGCTTGAACAAACGGGTGTTTGGAGCGGCCACGAGCCGCTAGGACTTACGAGTGCTGTGCTGCATTACGCAATTTTCACTGTTTAGCCAATTTTAATTATTGCTAGTTACTTCATGTGCCTTTGTTACCATACCATACTTTCCCATATTCCATATATCTATATGCTACACATTCTTCTTATTCAACCCCCACTCAAGAAGAGTAAGAATTAAAATCCTATTTATCCTCAGCCGTGGATGAAGACGCAAGCATAAAGCTTGTAAGTCATTTATTCTATTCATCGAATTTTTCACTGTACTAAATAAACTGTGTAAACAGTAAAGTTGACTGCTGTAAACGCCAGCATACTCCAAAATTAGATTTACTACTCGATTGACCGATTGACCTGCGCGCGCGCCGGACATTCGTATGGTAATTACAACACCACCGTAAATGCAACTCTATTTTAGTTTTACTATGGTTTTATTAGTAAATTACAGCACAAACATGTCTTTAGTTAGCTATTACTATCTTACTTAATACACTCCTCTTGTAAGTACATGCCCATAAACTAGACTATGCTCGCGGCTCCGCTCGAGTATTAGCTGATTTTTCATACAAACTTTCATCCCCTTTTTTACCCCATAGGGATAGGATATCTAAAAATACTATATCAGTGGCGCTCTATTTATAGAGCACCCCTACATACAAAAAGTCAATTGTGACGACACCTTGACACGTTGAACAGTGACCCTGACTAAGGAGATGTGGGTCACGGGTTCGATCCCCGGCCGGGGCACATATTTATTTGGCAGATAAATGGCAGTTCTCAGGCCTTGGGTCTTTGGGTCTTGGGTCTTGGCCTATACATTGATATCAGTCAGCCAGCTTTATCTTTTGAATACAGAGATAAATTACTACTACTACTTATTCAAAAATGTATAATTCTTGGCCTTTAGTTGCACTTATCAGACCTCACTGTTACATCACACATTATGATGCGTATTCGCAACGTGTTCGCTTCTTCTGGAGCACAGTAAACAGATCCAGAGTAAAATTGTATCCTTCGTACTTTTTAAATATAAACCCATTATCGCTAATAATATGTGTATCATTTGTGCGACGCAATAGGCAATATTAATAGGCAAACCGCTTTCTTCCGTATCTAGGACGCTGTGACCAGAATCGAGTTCGAACTAAAACTAAAGAATATACTGGAGCAAACATGCTAAATTCTATAAATAAACACACCTTTCGAATTGTGTCACGACCACTACTTCGTGGGTGATCGAAATATCCATTGGTAGACTGAGCGGCCCCATTATTTGAATAGTTTTAGTCCCGTCTAAGTTCGATTACGCAAGCTTAACTACACTACGTTTAGTAAATATATAAACGCTACAATTTCGGACTTCATATACCACGATCAATGAGTCGTGTGGTTGATGATCGAAATTTCTTTAGCAGTTCCTAAAGGTAGCCGCTGTCTTCCGAAGCTAGGGAATAACTCGAAACGATCGCTAAGTGAAATTAAACACGGGCGAGGTGACGCCGCGGAAATGCACAGGAACTCGACACTGATGTAGATAGGATGTGGAACAGTAGTTGAACTTCATTATTAAGTTATCTTTTTTTTAATTATTTTATTTATTCAAACCACAATGTACACGCATAAATGAATTTGAATGAATTTGAATTCTGCCAAACTGTGAGCCAGTTTGTCGGCAGTTCAAACCAGTTCTCGTGAACCTTATTTGTCCATTTTTTTATTTCCTAATCTAATCTAGTTTACATAAATGTCTAACTAATCTGAGTACTCTAAGCATCTGTGTTGCAGCTGCAGTAATAGTATTTTTTAATTATTACTTATGTTTTATACGAGTTCTAAAAATCTTATTTCTAATCCTATGTAGTATGTACGAAGTATAACATGACTTTAATATACAGGAGTTCATAACCCTATGTAATAAGGGAATTTTAATCGCCCGGTTATCTTTTAGCTTTTTTCGGTTCGTTAGTGTTTTAGTGCGATCAAGTAATTTCGAGAACCGTTAAATAATTTATTAAAGTTTTATGGTGGCATTTTACTTTCCATCAAAAATGGCTACAGATATCAAAATAAAACACTATATTATGGAGATGATACGGTATCGCTTGCGAGAATTTATCAATTCCTGTTTTACATTGGGCGTCACTTGACAAAATCGTTGTAAACGTTATTATAATATAGGTATATAATGTACCTATATCTGTTTATGTTTCCTGGGAAGTTTATCTCGTTTGTTTTCATCGAAAAGAGTTTTCTCGAGAAACTAACAGTAAAGTTCACGCAGCGAGAATGTTCTCCGGAATTTAACATCACTACTCGGGATGGCTGCGAAATTGCGCAAGCAATGCTAAGTACCTATGGGTCATACAGCACCCCATTTTCGTGAGAAAAATACTCATAGAATTGCACCAGACACATTGCGAAATTGATATGCGTGCAGTGTTTTGTTCATGTACATTGCTTTTACTAATAATACAACTACACTACTCGGATATGGCATCGTATCGGTTCTCTTTTAGAAAGTTGAACCACTATTTACACTTCATTTACTATGATACAGCTGACACAGTAGTCTTCGAGCAGAGGGAGCGCCACGATTATATTATTTGTTTACTCAGCGTGAATCGTGACCACACATTAACGTGACCATTGTGTGCGGGAGTGTAGACCTTAAGAACAACTCAATAAAGGTTAACCAAACAAAGTTTCACATGTGTACAAAGTAGGTATATCACAAGCTTGGTGTCGACGAGGAAATGCATTGAAACTTGAGAATGCTGATTCTCAGCGCACAGGAATTAGAAATAATATACGGGAAAATTCACTGAAAAGATGCAATTGTATGCTATCTTACTATGTATATAACTCTAGTATAGCGAAGTTTATTGACATTGACTAGACGACCCTTTTCGATAAGTAATCACCCCTACGACAGCTTCAGAAGAGAGCATGAGGGGAATTTAGACGATTGTCTGTAATCTTGTACTTGAACTGTCACATGAAATGTCTGAAAAATCGTTGAACTTGTAACGAATAAAACCATTTGATAATAAAAGTAACTACGATTTCGAGTCGAATTATTGAACTTCAAAAAGTCTTTTTTCGATGTCAAATATAAAACACAAGTTCTGAGAACTACTTAAGAAGTGAATACCTTTATTGACTTGACTATAAATAAACGGACTTAATTTTCTCTAACTGTAAAATATACCATGTTTGGCATATCAACAATGCTACAAAGAAATTTTAAAGTTCCGTTTTTATACCATTTACTTTTCCTAAAACTGAATGATGTACATATTAAAATATTTACTTTACTCGAACTTTTATGAGTCTGTACTATATCACCGATGGAAGCTTCTGTAAGCCGATTAGCAAAGATATTGAGCAACAGCCCTAGTCAATTTACAACACTCGTAACATTTTGTAAGCAACTACAGAATGGGCCAAGAAAAACATTTTTATAGAGACCGCGAGTCTTGCGAAACTGATGTTGAAATTACAGATGAGACTTCATTTGGGCGTTATTAGCAAGTACTACTAATATGCTTGTAATCATTTGTAAAAGCAAAAGATAAATTCGTACGGCTACATAAGACGATATATATACCTACTTACCACAAAATTCACGAATTCGTGTAGTTAAAACTTAAAGTTTTAGTGACATAAGGACTAACAGATTATATTTGAGACTATAGATAGTGTTTTAGTTCACAGAAAGGTAATGTAATGTTAGGTAATGAATTGAAATATAATTATGAGGATGATCCTAAATATCTATGGTTTAATAAAAATAAATCATTCGATATATTATATTTATCACGCTTTCTCGTCTTTGTACGTGATAAGATAAACACAATGCGATCGGCACGTGGCCGGTGAAACGTGTTTACTGATCGATTATAATAGTAGTATATCCTATGGTCCATCCACAGTGGTACAATGTAGCAGAAATTGAAATGTCGATGAATATCCGATAAAATTAGTGACGCGTAATATTATTCATATTTATATTCCTACGAATGTAATACGCTTTCTATCCTCCGATTACGTGATTAGATAAACACAAACAGATCGGCGCGTGGCCAAACGAAACGTGTCCACGTGTTGTGTTACCGAGCAGAAACTGGGTCACCGATGAACGGTCAAAAGTCTAACCTATTGATGCGTAAAATTATATATGTGTAGAAGATAAGATGTAAGCTACTAACAGTAACTATTGTCTGCGATTCCTCTCATAACAAACCCTTAGCCAGATATCTACACCATTCGCTGCGATCGTTTAATAAAAGTTTTATTGATAAATTGTTAATACTGACGCTTTCGTTAAGGGAGTCTTTCCAACTGAAAACTCATCTCCACAATCGTAACAAGCCGTGTGACATCAATTTAATTTTGAATTTTGACTGACAAATTTCTCATGGCCGCGCGGCGAGTGTGAGAATAGTCGACAAGAGTTGGAGGTGCCAAACATTTCATGAGTACTTCCATGGTTCGGAGGGCATGTTAAGCAGTCCTGGATGTAATTTTTAACTAACAGTTGTTAAGCTTTATTGTAGGCCATCAGATGTTGCCACTTCCAACACTCGGGTTGGCCACTAACCCCGTCACCAAAACTTGAACAACGTAGTAGAGTACGCGCCATACCTCCTCAGTTATGAGCATTGCCCTGGAGCAGGCCATGAACCCATTGTAGATTGATAAATATTACTATTCATGAGTACAAACATGATAGTTGGCAGACTAGGCACAGTTAAACTAATAAATGAACTCATATCGCACGCTTAATGATATACAGACCTAATAAGACATAGGCTTGAATTGAGTTAAGTTACGCATACTAACAGGCTTCTGCTAACGTCATCTATGATTTCAAATTGAAATTACAATTTAATTTGCCTTCTTTGTTGAAACAGCGTAACATGGCTCTCTTTCGTTCTAATGTGTTTTTGCACCGAACAAAATTGCAGTACAGTTTATTGCGTTTTCCCAAAAAACTATTTTTTGAGTTAAGCCAGTATATCACTTAGCGTGCGATATTCCTTCATTCTATAAGAACTAACTGAAACTGAATCAGTGCAGTTCCGTGAAATAAGGGAATTTCCTTTGTGTATGCGGAAGATAAAGGTACAATAACTTTTTGTGTCAAAAGTGTCCACTAATTCTCAAGGTAATTCAAACTAACTTTTTTTCACTCGTTTTTGTTAACTTGTATTATCACGTCGATGATTTATAGAATGATTACAAAAGATGAAATTCGAGGGCCATTTTGTAAAAACCAGTATTTGCGAAATAAGAGATTTGTCGCATTTTTTTCACTAGGCTTTTCTAAGCTGTTTGTTTGAATAGAAAGGTAGTGTGATTATAAAATCCTACTTCCGAATTCACCCTCAAATGCCTTTAAGTTTTAAATCTAGATTATTAATAATAGTACATTATTATTATGGTATATGGGTTTTTCTGCCCATTAGCCACTGGCCACTGCGACCATGATTGACCTATTGCAGCTATAATCATATCAACGGTTGGCAATTTCTGCATAACCATAGAATACTCATATTTCTCGCCTTGATTCAGGGCAAGTGCCTTTGCTTCGCGCCGTTCGAAGCGGTTTTTGAAAACGTTCCTTCTAACAATGAGTGCAGAATATTTTAACAACAATCTGTACTGAGCTTTATTTGCTTAAACAAAATTACCACTTCCGAATAAAAAAAATGCGACTTCGCGGAGTGCTGAAAATTTGCCTATTATCCATAGTTCCAAAAGTTTCCAAAAAGTAAAACAGCTACGACATCATAGTAGCATATGCCTCATTTGTCATGAAGGTTGGGCGTTATTAAAAGCATAGAATTCATGATGATGATGAATTCATGTCACTTACAGCTAGCTGACCTTTAGAGGGCCAGGTGGCACCGCACCGTGAATCGAAACAAAGAAAGCGCTGTTCCATAAATTAAACGGAAAGGAACAAAGCTCCACTGTTTGCCACTACCATAATATGCTGCCTTATTGTTTTGTAGAGGAACACTTCTACACAAATGCAATTCGAATAGCCCACCTCCAAATGAACCAATTCACAAGTTCATGGATGGTGGACTTGTCTCCTGTCTACGAAAGTTGCTATTCAACTTTTTAACTATATGTATCTCATTGGTGAACAGCGTGCTGAGTAAGTGTTAGGTGGAGTATACTATTTATTTTATATTAAAAACAACAAAACTTTGCAAATTAGGATGTAGCTAAATGTTACAGTAAACTTTCATTTTATACCTATCTCCACTCTACCGATTTTGGTTATACTTTAAGTAAGTACCTACCATATTGATCTATGTACTTCTAAGAATGAACAACTATGAATACCATTGTCGCAGGCTCACTAAAGATATGCATTGTGTAGGTGGCCACATTAATTATATCTTGTTAACCATGAATAATAATAAATTAATGTTGGAATAACGATAATAAGGGGTTGTCTATATTTCCAGCAGTATACCTAAAGGCTGATGGATGGATATAATGTTGAGGGACTTGCTGGTGAATTTGCACCTTAGATGGTAATCGTTCTTACCTGAAACAAAAAAAAGAATCATATGTAACAAATATTTAAAACAAAACTAGCATAGAAATGATAAATTAAATGCATTCTAATTTCATTTAAAAATTCACAGGCGCAGATTGTGCTCAATATTGTTTCACGACACACATTTTGTTTCTATTATTATGTTACGGGCAAACATTCAATCAAAATGCGCATGACCCTACTGGTCGCCGCTTTTACTTGTAGTATGTCCAGTCGTTCAATTGATTCTCTGAATGACAGCTGGCCCCTCTTTCCCGCGAGGGTGAAAAGAAAGTAAGTAATTAAACGTTCACCATCTAATGGCTGTCACTCGTCCGGCAATTTATGCGATGCGCCAATGCCACCCTGGCCAACTATTGTGTTTGCTTGCCACTCACTTGACGGACTCGAGAGAACTTAATCTAGGATATCATTGTGCTATTTGATTTAATGAACCCTTTGTTCAGCTGAATGGTTGCTGTCTCCAGTGAGCTTTAAAGTCCTATGTGTTAATCTGGAACGGCAGTAGCTATTGAATGGTGGGCAGTTCTTTGCTTAAATATGACAGATTTATACGCTAGATTAACTTCGTAAATAACCTAGACATACGTATGCTTTATCCATCTCTAACCCAAACATCATCTACAACACAAATGCATTCCCTAGCCGCGCGCTTCGAAATAATTCATCCGTGGCGACTACAGGCTAATTAACGATAGTTCAAAGCTATATATTTATGTTGAAGCATTGTTTAGTTATTGTAAACCAGAAATAGTCCGGTCCTTGTTCGGAACCCTCGTAAATTAGGAATCTGCCCTAGCGACACCGACTGAAGAGTAGCTTTTGTAGCGAATAATTTGGGTTAATAAGGTAAGTTTTTTTATTGATAGATGGATTACAGCTTCACAAACCATATATGACTGCTTATTCAAGCGCAGTTTTTTTTTTGCTGTTTGTGAATTGTTAATGTAATTATAAAACCGCTGGTACATAATCTATGTACCAAGAATCTTCTTGGAGGACTATGTTCTGACCTAATTACTTTAACAGCGTATATTGCCAAATAGTGTCAAATACAATATATCCAACTATAACGTATGAGGTAAAAATTAATACCCTGAATATACTTTGACAGCACTGATCCAAGTATAGATACGAGTATGTATTTTCATAGGGACAAATCTCTGCAGTTCAAAATGTTGATGCATAAAATGATCGATTTGTTTTATATCGTTTATCGCTTACTCTTTCCTAACCTGACACATCATTAATCGCCGTAAATTTAATTTATAGAGGCAGCCCATTTCGTGCGCTCACGCGGCGCTTGCGCATACCTAGACCAACCATTATTAGGTATACAACAGCCATACTCGGATAACTTTAAATTTGACTACATACTCGTATCAACAAGTGCGATATCAAGGTTTACATAGCATAGTTTACATAGCATAGCATAGTTTACATAGCATAGCATAGTTTACATAGCATAGCATAGTTACGCAGCATAGTTTCAACTTGTGATAGTTATTTCATTTATTTTCCGATGTAGGCTCTCAAGTAGAAACAATTTTTTTAATCATTTATAAGATTCTTTAGAGCTGGTTCCTCCAATTGATTATGATTTATTTATGAGGCTGAAAACGACCCTTAATATTTAACGGTATATAAAACATTTTCCAATGTAGAAATTTGACTGAAACGTATATCATGTTATCTATCGTCATCTTGTGTCTGTCGAGTTCAACTTAAACGTTTAAATTATAAAATACCTAATATAAATAATGTTTACTCTCGTGCATATTATCTTCTTAACTTACACGATGTAAAGCTCGAGTATTGCCCGCGGCTCCGCCTTCATAAAATTCCCTTTTGCATTATCTTACAGGAACCATACATTTTCCGGTTTAAAAAGTTGCCTTTGACTCGTTCCGACGTATAAAATACTAGTGTACAGAAAATCACGATGATCCGTCGCTCTGTTACAGCGTAAAAGGACAGACCAAATTGACGACATTTACAAGTTTATCTAATCTACTGCATTTCTATAGATACCGTTGGTTTTTTATTATTGATTATTAATAATTTTATACTAAGCTCGACGCGTACGAAGCTACGACCATCGAAATAAATAAATGTTAAAACAACCAAGAGATCAGAAATAACGCGGAGACGCGGAAAAAACAATACAACACAAACGGGAATTCATCTCGTTATGTCGTCCATAAAAGGGCAGGGATTTCTTTAACCGAATCGAAATCATTTTTAATTGGACATTTCTGCTATTAACTCACTTTGCGGGCTTCGTTACTAGTAATTTAGGAGTAAGAGCAGAAAAACGCAGTGAGCCGGAAAAAAATATGCAAAATGAAATCTTTCGACCGGTATATGAGCACTATTAAATAATTTACTTGTTTTCGTTGGAACCGCGGTTTCTTTACCTGCCACGCGTACATTCGTAGAAAGTTTTTTTTTCGCGCGCTCTATGCGTACAAAAATTTCGAGAAATATACGCCCGTAAAAAATTGACCCAATAATTCAACATAGAATTCCATATTTGTTGCAAAAAGTTTGTTAGCGAAAAGGCTCCGGATTCCGGCTCTCTGGAAAAGAGCGTGCAACTCGTGCCATAATAGGGGTCAAGACAATTAGAGTGACGTCACTAATAATGAAGAGACACCATTAGTAGACGTAGTTTAGTAGTAGTTTTCTTAAATCGGTATTTTAATCAATCATAAAATAGAAAAGATAGAATCAACTAAAATAGTAATATTTTTTTGTCATATTGTCTTAATTCGTAATTAACTCGTTTATTGTTCCGTGAACACCAATAACAACAAATGCGATACTGAATAGACAAAGCTTAATTCTGGAAAGACTTCACACACCATCATTCTGAGAAATGAGATACATTGTAGCTAAAATATATTCTAAGTAATACATAAATACTGTACCCAACGCGTCGCAACAGTAGGTCACGCGTCAGTTTAAGAGCCGTGTCAAAATGGAATAAATAAGTTTTCTCACACCTCCAGCGATAAAATGGAGCTGTGAGAATGAACATTTACTAAGTATAGCTTTTACAAAGTTGCATTCTATTCTACAAATAAATATGACATCTGAAGTAAACGGTAAGCGATTTTTATATGGAATAAGTATACACCATTATGTACACTTCAATTTACACCCCTAAATGAATTAATATTTTTTTAGTTATTCATAATCTACTGAATTTCATTATATTTGTAACTATGATGATAATATTATTATTCACATTTCACTGGTTCTAGATTATGAAGGCGGTGGGGGTGGTAAGCCTTACGAAGGTAATCGAGGGAAATGGACAAATTATTGAACTAAAACTCTTTATTGAAAAGCTCAAACTTGTGCGTGTTAATTTTTCAAGATCTTTGTTCCAATATCAATATTGGAACAACAAACTCTACATATTCTGCGACAGTATAGGACAAAAAAAACCATTTAAGTTACATAAGTAACTAGGATAACCGTTATAACATACAAAACATATCGATAATAAATGACAGACATCAATTCCGCCAACATCTCAGCAGGATAGTAATTATTGTAAGTGGTTCAAGATGTCGTGTTTAAAATAAAATAAAAATGTTTATTATTACTTACAAGCTGCAAATGGTGCTATTTATGTTTTCAGTAATACGTCGTTGTCCACAGCTTATTACGAATTGCAATTTCTTTTTCAGGACCTTATATGGGCGTGATTAATTACATGATATCACGCGGTGGGCTTCCTTTACAATCCAATGACTTGCTGCCTACATACACAAGCATGGAGCATTAAGGCATGTTTACAGTACACAAATTAAATATTAGATGTTTGTCAATTTAGCTTTCTAAGAAAAGGTATAATTTACTTTTACCGCCTTACTTATAAAAATTTGTTAACCTATTTAACTAACAAATATGTTGCATGTAAAGTCCTACTCCCTTACTTTTTTTCAGTTATAAACACTACTTAGGATGCCATTAGATAATCAATTAAATAAATTTATACCATCGCAACACCAAATGAAAGACCGAATGAATTACTGAAGTTAATAATCTGTAATTATGTACCCGAATACGTAAAGTGACAATGTCAACAGTCAACTGAAACTTTTCTTTTCAACAGTGAACAAACATTTGAGTCCGTTGATACATCGCCGCCATTTTGTTAGTTACAATGCGCTAAACAACCTCCCTGTGGTGTTTAATATGACAGGTTAGTGGCTAAAGTTTAATAAGATTTTTAAGTTAAAAGATCTCTTAATTAATCAGTAATTCATCACTTAAATTTAATTAACGTTTATAAGTAAGACAGTAAGTATTTAGTCTATACTCATACTTTAGTGAACAGTATTGTCAATAGTGGCAGAATATGATTTTGAGTATTATTGTCATTACTTGAAATATTTATTGTATCATTTTACTAGTATAATTTTACGCAAACGATCATTATTTCTAATATAAAAACCATAGCTTCGTGTTCGTCTATCATCCTCACCCTCTTTCATTAGCCGCTTCAGTACGTGTCCAAAAAACTAAAATTAGCGATGTGATTTTCCCGGACAAAGTAACATCACCCTAAGGATGAGTATATCCTCATGGAGTGAAGTTGCTTTTTATGAAGCGTGCTTTAACATAATAATTAATGATCGAAAGCCAGATCATCGGAGACGTAACAGTAATAATGCGTACCAATTTTCTGTAATAATCATTATTTTCGTGACGAAAGTACGAAAAATGTGTAGTTCATTATCTACTTTTACAGATACGAGGTAATAAGCAATCACCAATTATGTATGAAAGATAGCCTTGTAAGACCTTCCTTGCGTTTAATACGACGGAAAGTTCACCTTCATAAATTACTGAAGTACCTAAGTACTTTGTAACTCAGGGTAAGTGTTTTTTCCTAATTTAGATACTAAGTTGATAAGATACTTGGGTAATGTTACCGCAATATTATAAGAGGTATTTGTAATTAACGTTCCGGGATTGTAAGGTAATTAAGCCGAACTCAAAGTAGTCGCAATCAAAGTAACTAACCAGATTAAGACCCAAAGTGTATATAATAATAAAAAATTAAAATGAAGGCATTTTTATTCAAACTTTTGGTTGTCATTAATGAAATTAAAAAAAAATTATGTTTATTTATTAAATTATTAAAAAACAAACAAAAAACCCGTATGTAAGAGTACTTAACTGAAAAGAAACAATAATGTTAAATTATGAACATTTTAAAAGTTATCGCAGACGGAGAAAAAGAAAACTGATCCAGTCAATTTATTGGATTTATGGCGAATTGCACTGCAATGACGAGTTTTGATCCATCGCTGCATGTTGCCTAACAGTGCAGGCTTTATCACAGCATCAGTAGGTTAGCTTAGATATTTCCCTTTCAGTACAAAAATATTCCAGCTAAACTTGTTTTGCGAATCCAACCTGTAAGTAATTGTAAAGAAAAAAGTAGTATAAAAGTCATATTTTTAGTCATAGTCATATTTGTGTTGGTAGTTGAACTGAAATTTTAATACATATTTAATTAATGTGCCTATATCAATCTTTAACAGTTCTGTAAAAAAAAAAATATTAATGAGGGAATTGATCTACATTGAATAACATCTACTCATAGACTGCACGAGTTTAGTACTTCACATATTCTCTAACGAAATACATAAATTCATCCATTAGCAAAATACCAGTTCGTTGGTACTTCACAAACAGATGCAACTACCAGCCGAGGTACGTACAAAAGAACGACAACTGGGACTTGCGTCGCCCACGCAAATTCCGTGCGGGCCTTGCGCCAGATAGCACTGCCAAGATGTACCTACACCTGCCCTAATAACTGACCCGATCTTGGCTTCACCTTAACCTGGACTCAAATACAAGTTAAGAACTACTTAAAGTAAAAAGTAAATAACTTGAGCCCCGAGTCAGCCAAAGGTAAAAGGCCCAAAGCTGCTTGACTTTATAGTCTCGTATTTATCACCCACTGATTAATTGGCAAATGTATGCATGCAAACTTGGGTGCCTTATTAAGAGGAATAGGATAAATAAGTGAAATGAGTTGAAAGTAAAAATTGTGGCAAACATATTACATGGACGTATCTGCGAGGGAAGTACTCGTATCTACGTACAAAAAATATGCGAGGAACAGCGTTTAGTAGACTCTATTTTAATGGCTTTAAATATCTCTACTATTATTTCAGTTCACTATTGAGTATATACATTTTCTAAAAAGGTAATATATTTTCCACTTGCAATACGATAGTAATACCAGATAAACATGATGTCTTAAGATTCCCAAGGTATTCCTAGCATGAAATATGGAAACCATAATATTAGCAAGTGTAATACAGGGGAAGATCCTGTCGTGAGGTCGATATTTAAATGAAGTTTACGCTAACTTGACGAGCAGGTTAATTAGAATGTATTATGTAAATACAGCACAAACAAGTATTGAAACGAATGTGTCGGGGGCAACGGACTCTGAATCATCCTCAAAATTAAGATTAGGACGAGTATCCGAGCTTGATACCTAAATATAGAGCGGAAGGGTAACGGTTGCGATTCTGGACGCCAAAATATGGAACGCAACTCGCTAGACTCACATTACGCCTTTGAAGAGAGCGTTTCAAGTTGTAAGTTCTTTATTAATGTTGTAGTATGATTCAGATATAGCGGAAATTCATGTGAGTGTTATTGCTACTTTTTGGGGAACAATTGCACCATCGCAGGCTTGTTTCCTACTTAATTTATACAAAAACAAAAAACGTATTACCCCGCTGAATAATTATATATGTGGCAATAGGCCTGCCGTTTAGCCACAGCACGCCGTAGTAAAGTGTATATACTTAAAGATTGTTGGACCACGTACTAATCGGCAAGTTCTTAAGAGTCTTAATTTATACTGTTATTGCTAATTCTTTAATGGTATGGTTGAGCGGGGCTATTACGTCGGTGGGGCAATAACGCCAGTATCTACATAAAGTATAAAAAGAGAAAAAAGCTCATCTCTCATTTAGTTAACTTTAAATAAATATTTTGGGATATCTCATTTGCACCAACATACATGACACGTAACCTAATTTAAGCTTTTCAATATAACTATGCGTTGTGATTTCGCATTATACTGGTGATTCACGAATTATCTCGAATTGACTCTTATTATTACAAAATAACACCTCATACATTATTTGAAAAACACGACTTCTTCCTCGTTTGATTATCCCATGCATTATAATGATTAATTTAGTTTAGTTTATATTAGTTTCCCATCCCATCATCCCATTATAATGGGATAATTATAATATCCCATTAATCCATCCCATCCCATTATAATATTCATTCAATTATTTCAATTAAGTTAATTAAAAAATTGGAGTTCTACTGGAGTTCTACTAAATTGGAGCAACGAGGCTTTCCACCCTTTTAAAAAAATCACGTAGATCCAGTTCTCTGTTGCAGCGTGTAAGAAGGACAAAACAACAAACACACTTTCATATTGATAATATTAGTAAGGATTGCACGCGGATCTCAGTTCAGACAGCCATTCAACTGGAACGAAATCGTACCATCAGTTACAGTTCACCCAGTTAGAATTTTTCTTTATTAAATCCGCAACACGGGATCAATTATAGATGGGCGCTCTCGATATCTCGGCGGAAAAACTTACAGCCATTAGAAGCACAGTTACGTAAAACGCGTAATGTCCTGCGCATGTGGAAAATATATAGACTCTTGTCTCATAGCAGTGCTAACGGGAGTTGAAACCACTTGAGCGATGATGGTATGGTATATATACCTACTGCGGTAGTCTACATTAAATATTTATTAACAATATTTATTCAAATTATTTGTGTATGTATTATTAGTAATTAGTTCAGAGATACATGTAATTAGTAATATTTATCGGTGCACACGAGATTTGCTTCTCAAATTCACGTTCCAATCCCAGGTCTGCTAGAAGATCTGAAATTAGCAGTACCTATGTACAAATTTACGTATTATGCTATCTTACGTAAGATTACTTACAATCAATAATTGTTCTACTGTGTTTAGTATTATGATGTAAAGAATCTAAAATCTTTCACACTTGTCAAGTAAGTACACTCTTGCCAAATACCATCAATCCATCAGCCTTTAGAGGTCCACGGCTGGACATACTCGTAGCCCAAATGAACAGTTGAGTAGAACAAAATAAAGTTGTACTGTTTACCACTCGTAATAATTATTGCAAAACAACGATCAAATTTCGTCAGTTTATACAGTTGGTTACAGATAACCAACTGTATAATGTTACTGTATATGTTGTAAGTTATTAAATGTGCACGATTCAAAAATTGTAATTCTATGCGTGCGTGTTTACGTGTACTAGCACATTTTTCTGTAACGCGATGTATGGGCGTACCGTATCTACCTATTTGTTTTAATCTAAGCTTACAACTTTTGATATCGTCTGTAGTGTGTAGAACACTGTAGATAGACTCTTAATATAAGTAACTTAACATTAGTGTAATATATGTTAGTGATAAAGACAGTATTCAAGTCAGACGCGTTTCATTTACTACACGTCAGCTTCCTTCGCTTGCCCTCTGGCAGTGCGACTAGCTCCTAGGCACGATAAACTGGTCAATTCAGCGCATGCACGTACCGAGTAACGGACCGGACAGCTGGTGCAGTCATGGTGCAGTCAATGGGATTGAAAAACTTGTCCTTCTCCCGTCCGAGCTGTCAGTGCGACACGTCGCCGCGACACGTCACGTCCAATCTCGCTCCTTATCTGTTATCTGGTCGTGTAGCAAGTCTATCGTCTTAATAAGTTGTTGTCAGCCCTCGATCATGTAGGTAGTTGAATTTTGATTTATCTCTATCCGATTTATTAACAGCACTCTGTACTAGGTACCCACATGTTACGAAATCATATTAACTGCAGAGCAACTCAAATTAAGTTTTATTAGTTACCATGCACTGAAGTAACTGTGCGTATAATTACATTCATAACTATCCGAGCTATAACTAAGTACCTATCTCGAACTAGTTACTTTATACAATCAGGATTGAATTTCACGTAACTTCGTATAATCCTATCATTATAATCAAGTGGCTAATTCATCGCTTTAAGAACTGAATACTTGGGTACTGAATAATTCAAATAATATTATAAATTTATTTGTAGGGATGGATTTCAAATGCATCCCTCAAATGGTTGCATTAGGGATGAAAGATTGTATTTAAAACTAATTAAACGTAACAAATGTTTCAATATATTATTCTGACCAATTAAGCATTGAGATAATGAAGTGGTGATAATATATAATAAGAGTATTTGAGAGAATATTTGAGAGTCCCATGTAGGGGACGCAAGGGTAGGACACACTAACTTCTAACTTTTAAAGGCGTATAAAGTCTGCCAACCCGTACTTGGCAAGCGTGGGTGGACTTGGTAGATCGTCTTAATGCTGACTATGTTTTAAATTATTCGTTTTTTGCTTGACTTTGCGTTTGATATTCCACTACATCAGACGTCGAGACGTAAACGTCGTCATCATCATTCTACATAAGTAATAGTAAAAAATAGTTCAAAAATAGGCTTATTAACTAAGTGTTTGACTCAACGATCCATAAGAATACGCAATCTGTGAGTAGAGTCCACACAAACGAGAAACATTAAAAACGAGGCTTTATCCGCAGCTCTTATTTATCGAAATGGTCTTATCTGACGACTCGGTGGCGCGTTGGTCAGTGACCCTGACTGACGAGCCGAGGGTCCCGTGTGTCCGCCACCTGCAACACAGGGAATCCTAGTGCGGCGGTGTGAATGTGTAAGCGTTTTTTTGTGCATTTTTCCGGTATAAAAAGTATGTCACTCCTGCCCATAAACTATCTTCATGCAATAAATCACGTTGATCCATCGTTGTTGCAGCGTGAAAGAAAGA
>DWLO01000494.1:0-20073 GCA_018245335.1 Dalla quadristriga | reverse complement strand
CATGGTAACAATATTCGTAATATTCTCAATTTAGTCAGTCATTTAGTCCATCTTTGTCAGTCATTTCAGAAGCTAGAATGACGCATCTGTCAATACTTCTTTATAATGGTTCCGATGTGAAATGCCAGATTGCGAAGACACTTGCTAGAGCGCACCGCCCCCCTATGGCAAAAGCTGGGTACGCCTATGAAGCATCATAGCGGAATTAACTTAGTAACAACTAATAATACATACGCAAAAGTATGTGAGGATGGATAAATGTTTGTTATTACTCAATCACACAAAACGACAAAACTACTGGACGGATTCTTATGAAATTTGATTCCTTGTATTCTTAAAACGGACATCTCCTAAGGGGTATAAAAGGGGAAGACAGTATCTATATAAAAAGCAATTTTACGCAGGCGAAAGCCGTGGTTCAAGTCTAGTCAATCTACGAGGAGCATTCATACATTGCTTATAAATAAAGCGAAAGTACTAAAGTCCGATAAAACGGTTGTGCCGTCTCAAAATAAATGGGGTCTAATCAAGCCTGTTGGGACAATTTGAGCCAATTTGAAAGGCTCGTGTTGGTGGGCGAGATATACTCGTAAATGTTCGCGCGTGGACTCCGATCCGATTGACTCCATATTTACTCCGAAAGCTAGGTCAATTCTATCAAGAACCTACTTCGTTTATGAGAAATAGTCTTAAATGCGAGCATTGCATCATGTCATCGTGATTAACGTTTGTGAAACCGGCCGAAATACAATTTGTTCAACGAAAAAAAGTAAAGCGCTGATGTCGCCCCGGACTAGACCTACACAGGTTCTACTACCTGGGCTATGTTTTGATCATTTTGCTGATAGCTTTTAACAGCTTTAATCGGATTCTTATGAAATTTGGGGTCATTCATTTGTTGTGAAGATAACTTGAACCTTAGATTAACTAAAAAAAAAGTAGATACATCTCAAACCTAAACAGGTTTCGTTTAGTTCCGTACGAAGCATGTTCTTGCTTGCACGCGATATGGAAACAAAGCGGAATTCATATTGACCAAGTACTATTTACCAAAATTTTCCTTTTCTACAAGACAATATAGTTTATGTTACGGAAACAATGGCGATAAAGGGATAATAAACTAGCAATATTAGTCGAACAGATTCGCGGAATATCGGATTGACGTCATGGAATTTGGCTACTATTAGAACGGAAATCTCGAATATACAAAGCACAACAAAGAAAACAAACTTAATGTTTCAAGAAGAGTACGGGGAAACCTCATAATCCGAGGTAATAGATTTGGTTGATTGGGTACAAGGCTCACGATTCCAGGGAGTCAGGACCGACTCCATCGAATCGCCATCATCTTCTAGCTCCATAGAGATCGCTCTATAGCGATAAGAGCGCCTTTTGTACTGTGTCTTCTGTGTATACTATTGCTGTTGTTGTAATTACTTCGAGTGTACAATAAAGAGTATTCTATCTATCTATCTATCCATTCTATCTATACTAAAACTTTCAACTGCCAGGAGCACCTTCGTGCCTGCTCTGTTCACACTGTAATAGCCCTTTTTACACATACAGTTTACAGTCTCCTTCAATCTGCCACATTAATCTATCCGACCAAAACCTCGAATTGGATTGATCAGTGGATACGGGGAAAATAAGACGTTATACTAGGAATTAGTTATGTGCATAAATATGACTGTTCTCGATTTTAAGTTGATAAATGGTCGTGGCGCCGTTGGACTACAGATAGCCGTATCAGCCGGACAAAGTCGCTATCGCTCGCTGCACTCAACTCAACCACAACTCGAACTGTGTTGCTCCCGATGACCCACCAGCGCCTTCCCCGCTTAAGAGGATACCTCGATTGAAAATTAAACGGACGGATCACGGACCAATCACGGAGGACTATGGAGATGCCACTATTTCATGTACGTAAATTGTGTGATGGCTATCACGCGAGCGCTCGAAAATAATCAAAGTAAGCGGCAAACATCTTTTCAAATTTTTTTTCACTTAAATGTTTTACGGATTAAAGGAAAAAGACGCAGCATACGTGTTTGCTTGTGGGGCGGTTTTTTGACATCGTTACATATAAAAATACATTAACAAATATATAGTAACTATGTAACGATGGCAAAAACACGTTACGTATGCTATTTACACGACCTTAAGAAAATTATTTTGAATTTTTTAGAAATGATTACTATGTTTTAACTTCGAGAAGTAAGTCGTAAAAATATAGTAAGTAGTGGCACAGAAAATAGAAAAATAATTAGAGTCCACTTCATACATTTTTTTTCTCGAGATAGTTTCACGTATCTAATCGTGTTTTCTTTTTTTAATTACTTAGATCATAACCAAGAAACATACGTGTGTTAAAAAAATTGGTTCATAATCCACTAAATGTAGAAAACTTGTGGAATTGAAAACACAATAAAAACCGAGGTATTACATTAAGCATTCTGGCTGGTTTACACGGATCCAGTTCTAAGTTGTCATTTATCGTAAGTCTGTAATTTGTGTTAGACTAGACAATATGTAGCTTTAACAAAAAATAATTTCAGCTGACCAATTCAAGTGGGCTGCGCGGACCACGTCGCGATCACGAACAATAGATTTTCTATTGTCTGCGTCTGATGTCAGTTATTGTATTAATCAATTATCTAATACCTTTTCTGAAAAATATATTTTTTATTAAGAGCCAACGTAGCGCAACGAAATATAAATAAATTCCGAATACAATGAATAGAACGTAGCCACAGTTGTAATTCGTTGGGCGTTACATCAGGGAGCAAAAAACTCAATGCCAATGTTACGAGCCTACATTAACTACATTATTAATTCTTAATTTTGGGTAAATAATTTGCGGTATAATTTATTAAGACTGTTTATTGAGATTGTAAGCTCTTCAGACCAAAATTGCCGAACTCTGCCTCTGTAGTCGACAAATTGCCGTTTGTGTGAACACTTATTACCGTTTACCCGCTGTAAACCCACTAACCAGATGTGTCCATCAGTAAAGACTTCCCCAGTATGACTTGATTAGTCGTGACCTGACTTGGTGACTCGTGACGGGAAGGGTTTGACCACACTGCAATCAGTCCTAAACCCCTTTGAATATCTATAGTTTAGGAAGGCCAGCTTCCTGCGTCCAGGCGACTCTGAGGCGAGCCAGATGCTTGCAATATCCGCCAACATTATAATATGTGTGAAACAGTGATCTGGCAACTTCCTGCGGTAGCCGCGCCGCGCACGTGCCGCGTTCTGCAAGCGAGCCACGGCTGCTTGCGACACACAGCCCGAAAATGGCCAGATGATTTCCTAAACGGATTTTGTTGTGCCTAATAGTCGAGGCGTTGCACAGACAACCGGTCCCACAAAAGCCGGTGTAAATAAATTGTATGTTTTTCCATATTATAAACGTAAACGACTGAGAGAACAGTCATTCCTACAAGGACGGGGAGACGGATTGACTTCGAACGACTAGATCATAACTGTCGGTCAGAGAGACGCCGATTCGGATAAATCATAGGAGACGAAGGCGATAATAGTTCTACTGACCAACTCCATGATGGAACTACTTACTGCGTCGTAGTCAACTCAATATTCATGCACAATGTTAAAAAAATTAACTACTGCAGACGCGTATGTAGACGCCAGGAGGAAATCGGCCAGCGAGTCTCCTACAAATTACAAAAGCTGCCGGCGGCGGGCGTGCACGGACACCGTTTAAAAACGGTCGTCTGCTCCAAACATGATAGCATGGTATGGTAAGTTAGGTACTTACTACGCATTGCGAAATTAAAAGCTTAAATTAAATTATAATTTACGCTTCTAGCGTCAAAGGCAAAACAACAAGAACTCATTAGTATGTTGTTATACATTCAATTAAACATTAATACCGTAATGAATTGCGAAAAGCTGTTTATTCCATACCAAGGGTCACCAGGTCCAGTCCCTGATAAGATACAGTTCTGTTCATCTTGCGACAATCTGACCTCTCAGAATTGTCTTATGATAGTTATTATTGGTATCTACAATACGACTCTACCGGCTTTTCGTATGCATCTTTTTGTAGGATTTAATTACATTCCCATGTATCACAACGACGTGCATGCATAATAAATCAGATCAATATGTTATGCTTCGCTTAAATTCTGTATCTTGAAGGCGTAGAGCCGTAGGTAGCTTTACAACATCCGTTATTCATCTCGTTGATCAAATAAAAAATATAGCAATGCATAGGCCAGGCAGCTGTAGACGGCGTCAGAGCGAATGAAATTGGCAGGACGTGAGGGAAACGGGAACTTATTAATAATAAAATTGCGGCACTCTTCCGCCGACCGAAGACCGCGGCAATACAGACTTCCGGTCGCCTTTGATCGCATTAGTTAAATTTAATGCCTCCTCGCGCCCAACAATATATTCTGGTATTTGTTACCCACCTCATCTTTATTTAACCACGAAGCTTAGGTGAACCAAATCAAATGATAGATGATTTCCTTCCAGTCGCATAGAACTTCTGTTGTAATAAGTGAGTAGGTAAGCTATACCTTAAATCTTAGAAGTTGAAAAAAAATCTATCGATTCCAATACAACAAGCTCGCATATACAAGTTCGTCAAAATGCATTGAAATCGGAGTAACCGATGAAACTAAGACAGCATAGACATACAGCCAAACAGAAAGACCGACAGATTAACGCTTTTTTAGTCAGAGGTCGGTGGTTAATTAGTTTAGTTTCACTACGTAAGACTTTAAACATCAGCGGTCGCATAAAATGACCATTTAAACAAACAAGATTTACCAGTTCACAGAAACGAGTTCGCTAGTTATACATAATCATGCACATAGAGACCATAAAGTGAGGCAACCGACTGAGGCAAGTCGGAAACGCAGACGGGCGCGTTCGAGTCGGTACGCGCGATCGTAATCTATCGTCTCGCATTGAGGAGCACGATAAGTAGCAGACTTCCTCTCCCACGTTTGGAGCGGCCGCGGCGGATGCCTCGCGAGCGACCTCCGGCTCCGCTCGAGCCCCTTACGCACTAAGCTCCGATCATTACGTAAAGTGTCATCAATTTACTTTATTACTTACTCGACTCGCCTTATTATATGTAACGCACACATCTATACTACCTGTTTAGATTATGATTAGACCATTACCGACGACGACACCAATCTGTAATCCGCTTATTGACCTGCCCCTATTATTATGTTATGAGTTTCTTGCGCCTCTTCTTTTATAATAGCATAAATGCCCACTTAGGCACGAAGCGGTGGCAATGTTTGTGACAAAATGATACTTTTAATGTAGCCTTGATATTGGTGATATTAAATGCTAGAAAATTAAAGTAAATTCATCAAACCAGTGACAAAATAATTATATGCCCACACTGGGTAAGACAGTTGTTACATCTTCTGAAAGACAACGGTAAACAATAAATATTTTCGTTAATTTTCTTTAGTATGTCTACTGATAGTACTTATGCGTATAGCAGCCGCCGAAAAACATTTACAATAATTATTCAATTTTTATAATCGTTAAATCTCTCGTTAAATCGAGATATATTAAGTACTGTAATAAATAAAATAAATTAAAATTCATTGTTACAATTACAGCCAAATTCAGTTTAGTACCATCAACCATTTTGACCCTTGACGAGATAAATATTAGTTATTATTATTGATACACACCTAATCAAAGATCCCATTCAAGAATCATAAAATATTATTATCAATGCATCATATAGGAGTCACTGCTTAGGAAAAGTAAATCAATAAAGTGGTATGTAAGTGAGTACTCATCATTAACTTAATAATATGTTGCCGGTGGTACCTACTTAGATGCATGTAATTTTTGTGAACAAGCAGTTTAAAAATTTTACCATTGTTACAGATTAGATACTATTATGTTCAAATGTGAGGATTTACTGAATGAATAATACTTCTGGAATCAGTTCAAGATACATTTTATGTAACACAACATATTGGGCTGAATTATTATTTTTTTTTTTTTTTTGAATGGCAATTAACTTGTAAAACAAACATAATGCTCATAAATAACTTTAACAAAGTTGTACTATTGTAATTTGGTCAGTTTGTACAAAAATAAGGTAATGTTGCCTTTACAATATTACCTGCCACTTGATCCACATGTAATCAAAAGTATCCTATGATAATCTCTGTGATTCCAACAGGCCTATCAAACAAACTAATAATATTAGTAACACAACAGTTTAGTGTTGCACATTTTAATACAAACTTTGATCTTCTGTGGAATTCATTAAAAAAGAGCTACATAATATTACTGTTACTGTTAATGAATTTACAACAGTTTGATCAAGACTCAAATAAAGCTGTTTAATCATGTTTCAAATGCTGTTAGTTGGCTAAATTATAAGTACTATGCAAAACTGTGACACAGTTCACAGCAGACCAACCTACTTCATTGAATTGTTAATCTGCTTGAATGAGTATCTTTTCAAGTGTTGCATAAAATATTCCTAGTTATAAACTTCAACAGTTTGCTATTCAAAATAATGTTTTAATTTTATTGCAAACTATGCCAAGTAGGATGTATAAGCAGGAGGTTCTATCTTATTTAGAGTTCATGCAGCTGGCATCACTGTATCCAAAAATAAACCGGCAGATTCACAAAAGCAGAAAAAATCACATATGGAATTAAATATCACCATTCTTATGAATACTGCTCAATTGATATGTAAACAGTTATTGTTGCTATTCATGGTAATTCCAAGGCTTCACTAATAAAAGGTGCATTATTAATAAGAGGCAAATACTAATACAATATTATAATTCAAGAGAAAACGCTATTATTGCAATTTGTGTTTTAAAAATACATAGTAGCACTATGATGGTAATGGAGCATCTACACTACAACTACATTCACAAATTTAATTATCTGACCCCTATTGTGGTGGAAAATTGGCATTTTTAGAGAGGTCAGGGAACATGTAGTGGTGTCAACTACTGAAGGTCTATGTACAGCAGGGAATCAAAGGCTGATCTATAGATGGGGATTGATGGATCCTCCTTCACAAAATTTCAGGAAAGAAACCCTTCTGCTTATCAAATACTCGGCAGTAATTGTTGTCTGCCTCCAGGAAATATTTGCCTCGCAAGGGGTTAGTGGGGTACTGCAAATTAGTGCACATATAACAATTTATTTTGGACTTCTATGACTCCTTCTATAAATACTTAGGAGCACATATAAACATCTAGAACTTTTTAAGCCTTAACACCTTTGTTGGTATCAACAATGAATATTTCAAGAAATAAAATACCTATCACCACTAATATTATAAATGTGAAAATGTGTTTATCGATTTGTCCTTTCACATGCAACTGAGCTATGGATGCAACAAGATTTTGTTGCACAAAGGTAGTTTATGGGCTGGAGGGCTACAAAGGTTACTTTTAATCCCGGAAAATTGCACAGTTCCTGTGGGTTAGACATGGTAATTTACGCAGGTGGACCCACGAGGAAATCCTAGTACGACTATTGATGAGTAAATTGGTAATATGTATTATGAGTAATAAAAATAGTTCCATATCAAGTCACCTTGTGTACATTTAGTCAGAGGAAAAATTATAAGACAGCTATAGAGTAGGATGTGGCATTCACACATGGTTTTAATGAGTCAACACATGACACACGGGTTCCATATAAAGAGCAATGCAATGGACATCTTAAATTAATATCTGCCAGTGAGGGAAGGTGCATTGCAATTTAATGTTAGCTAATGCTGTGGGTGTTACATAAAGTGGATTCAACCACCTCCAGCCTGCCTACTAGTTATGAGCTTAGCTACCACATGAAATCCAATTATTCAATTATATGTCCAGCTATCAATATCAAATATCTATATTTTATTCTTGAGCTCATAAACATTATTACAATGTGGGTTCAACCAGAACAACGCGCTGATAATATATTTCAATATATTTATGTAGTAAATAAAGCTCCTGTTTAAGCTGTCTGGAATTAAACTACCTTTTAGGCACACCAACACTATATGGATGTACAGTCCATACTGGTAGGGTCCCCCAGAGTGCAGCAGTTATGAGCAAGCCATCTTACACTATTGACTATGGGCTTTTTTGCAGCATACTCATTGCATTAATACTACCGTACAGTGAGACTACAAAACTTCTCAACTCGTACTAGACTCATTGTGGGCATGCCTACTTTAGACCTATGGAGAGATAAATGATTTAGTGGACTTACTGGCTTGATTGAGGCCTTACCATCATTACATTATGGTGAAGCAGTTTTCAATTATTGGGATTTGGGACTGTACAGCAACATCTATTTAATTTTCTGTTCATAATTGCCAAATGGAGTTTAATTTTATGGATTTCCATAGGCTGCATTGAGAACCTATGCATATTCATCTTTTAATCCAAACTAAAATAGTAACAATAACAAATGATAAAACCTTTTAAATATTACTCCGGCACAGAATGATGGGCATAAAATATCCTCAAAAACTGTGGTAAAAATAATTCAAGTTTTACCTTCAAGACAGACGACCTGCACGCCATCTTGCTTGAGCCTCCGAAGCAGGATGCCGTGCACGGAGTCCGGGTCCCGTGGGGCGCCATCGCCGTACAGCACGAAGGTGCCGCGCGAGCAGCATTGCGCGATTCGCGCCTTCAGCTCCTTACACTGTACCGTCGACGCCAGCTCGATCTTGCCAGCCGCCAGTCGTCGCAGCATGATACTCGGGATGGAGAAGTTCACCGCCGACCGAATGTGGCATTGCGCGTATTCGTTCGACCCTCGGCAGTCGATCAAAACCGTATCCCGCTCGTCCGACCGCAACTTCGCGAGAAGCCACTCTTTCGTCACCAGGTCGCATTCACCTTCGGAGTCCGTAGGCATCATGCGTTTGCTATGCTCTTTACTGTTTACACGGACGTCACGGACCCCTTGACTCGCCTGTTGCACTATACACTGCTACTGCGAGTTGATCGGGAACACAAACCAGTTTATAATAACGAACATTGTTGGAATAACGAGATAATTTATGGTATCTTTAAAGCGTTAACGTTGGTCCTACAACAAGGGAATCCATCTAAATAAACACTTCTACACGTATAACACGTCCACGACGAGCGATCTAACTAGCACTAAACGGCGCGACGCGAGGCGTAGCAACTAGCGAACAAGGTACGTACAAGGCAAGCAAACGCAAACAGTCAAACAAACACTACACTGGCCTATCCGATCCAACCCAATCCAAGTTGCCATTGCCAATAAACCACGGACAGTACAGCCATAGACCCACAGATTGTTAACAGTTCCTAAGTGCTCAAAACATGCGAAGGTGAACCGGGACGCGACTTTGCGAGGGAAGATGTTGTATACCTACACATGTAACGAATATCTAAAATAGGATTCAATAGGTACTAACTCTGTATTCTAATGCACAATAAAAAAAATACTGTAAACTCCTTTTATTGACAATGTATTAGAGTAAAGAGTTATAATTCGGAGTCGGATTCGGACTTACAAGACTTGGTACCATAGTAGCTTAGACCATATCATAGTATTAGTAGAGTTAGAATCTCAGAACAATATTGCTTTAGTTATAGTTCTGAGGTTAAACCATGATGAAACTTATAAGAATGATGTATCATTGAGATAAATAAATAGTCTAAATCATTATCGCTTCGCAAAAATGTGAAAAAGCCAAAATGCCATGGTGACAGACGTCGGTGTTGCCTATGTGTGAAGGTTTCCTCAAAAGCGCATGAATTTAAAGATGGTAGAATATGATTAGCAGGATGTAAAACTATCGCCACAACATTACTACAAAGCAATTGTTACCCGAGTGTGTAAGAATAACGTTTAATGCTATGTATAAAACTAACATTGAGAAAAATAAAATCCGTGCTGTAGTTTCCAAATCTTATTTTTAGGTGTGAGTTTTGTGTTTGAAATCACAAGTTTTATAGTACAAGCGAGAAAGATTGGAGAAAAGATATTGCAGTTAAATTTTTGCTACTCTCAGAAAAAATCTCTTCATAACAGTAAAACGTAGGTCAGCTTCTGCTGTACTACGCTACGTTTGCTAAGTTCGCTTTGCAGAGTTAACACTGTTTCCATAAGGAAAGTGATGAAGCAATGTTGCAGTTTGTTTTAACTTAGAAATTACTAGGGTTTCGGTAAAATTACCTATTTATTGCAACTCTATTTGTAAACTGTAATTATTAATTTATAATATCTTTAATCCGTGTCATTGTCATTGTCTGTCATTTTGACATTGCTATTGCTATCCAGTCACAAAATTTTTTTGGGCTGTTTTGTAGGCTTTGCTTTAGTCCGCGATTTAATAAGATTGTTGAGAGATATTTATTTACTAAGCGTACGATATTTGTAAAGGTCTTATTGAATAGTGTTTTTAACATTCTAAAATATGGATGAGCTGTATGGTGATTTGGAAAATTATCAGGAAGAAAACTTTATTGAAGAGGTAAAGTATTTTAGCGCCAAACGAAGTGTCAGCTATAATTTGTTGCAAGTCCGCATTTATAGAATGGCTTGAAATGGCTGAACTGTATGTCCAATTGGATTAAAAAAAACATAATATCTTTACAGCTGAAAAATGAAAACAAGGAGCTCAAAGGTAAACTGGAAGATTACGCTTCCACCTTAAGCAACTTGCAAAAGGTAGGTGTTATGTAGTGTTATTGTTTCTATTCTAAATTTTGTTACGGCTCTACATTGTTTGCTGTCGGCTCAGGGGTCATAGAAAGGCAATATCTTCACTCTTTACTTAACAGCCTAACAGTGATCCAATGTCATGTTTCTATGTGAGTCTTATAAATGGTCATATTGAGGTCTTATAAATCATTCATAATATAAGATGTAGTCAAAGGAAATATGTGATATGCCTATTTTGCGTGGTGTCAGAAATAGATAAATTGTCACACCCTCATTAAGTCGCTCACAAACATAGCGGACACTATGGCAAATTAAGGTTTTTTAGAAAATACATTAGAAATGCTAGCTTGTATGGTTATTCAATGCTTGAATCACTCATCAAGGTAAAACACAAAAGCATATGGTTTCCGTTATCATTCATGAGTACATTTTAATCTCAAGTGTATGTAATTCATGATGAAACAAAAAGTCTTGATTGATTGATTGATTAATACTTAAATCTAGAAAACTGGAAGTTTTGAAATAAAATTTGGTTATGAGCAATTTTTGTGTGAACAAGATAATTAATACCAGAGCAAACAAGCCAGATGCAGGATGCACACATTTGCACCTGCGAGTACTGTATATACTGTTTAGTATTATTGTTATCACTTTACCCCCACAGGCTGAGTATGTCTCACTATCCCTGTTGTTGGTTATTAAATTGCATGATTCAAGAATTGTTAATGTGTGGTGGGATCTCGAGCTTCTAGTCCATTTTTCTGTAATGCACTGTATGAACACACCATATCTTCCTCTATATGCTTTTATCTAAAAGTGTGGGTTTGTTGGGTTGTCCTAGTTACACAAAGCAGTGGATCAATGTGGTTTCCTGCATAGAGATAGATTATGTGCCAGGGGATTAACATTTGCTATTTTTTGTCCTGGAAAAAATTGGAAATCCATGGTTCCTATGGGATATATGAGGGAATTTAATGCGGGAATTTAACTTAATTATGTCAACCATAAACATAACAGTTTTTACATAACAAATAACATTGTGACACATCCCTGATTCAAGTGAATACTTCAAGTAATTAATATACTCTGAATACTTATCATTTAGTTCAAGAATGAGTGAACCAATTACAATATTTTTTTCTCAAAAACTAACTCTGAAATACTACCTTTTAAGAATACATTGAAACCATAGCATTGACTTTGCATACTGTTATGTATGGCATTATGAAAATGGCTACTTTGCCTTATTTATAATGCCATACATAACACATACTATGCCTACAAGCAGGTGTAAACACATACAGGCAAAGCTTTAAACCAATAAATAAATAATCAGTGACACATTCACACCTCACACTAAGATTCCCTGTGTTACGGGTGGTGGACACACAGAAAGCAACACAATATAAGGCCCAAGGGCCCAAGGCCCAAATACAAACAAAAACTGCCAAATATACATTGGCACTGGCCGGGGATCATAACTGGGACCTACCGCTTGTCAGTCAGGGTCACCTACCAACACACCACATTCATTAACAAAATGTAAAATATCAATTTTAATCTAAGTAATGTAATTTCCACCATACTACAATCGGACAGATGTGCATTGATATATTAGAACATTTTGCAGGAATTTGATAAACTATCATTGGAATATAAGAAGTTGGAATTGAATTACTCATCCCTATTAAAAACAGCAAGAGCGGAAATAGAAAGGAAAACTCAAATTATAACTAACTTAAATTTAGAGTAAGTATCAATAATAAGACTGTTTATTGAAAAGGAAATCATATTGAGAAAATTATTATAAATCATTGAATTTAAAATTACGATTTGCATACGAATTTTAAAAGAGTATACTTTTGAATTCTACAACTCTATTCTATCAAAACAGCAAAGCAAATGTAGGACTAATATCTGTTCACGTAATGTTACATAATAAGATCAATGTGCTGTACAAAAATGGGACTAAAATTAGGGTGTTATATAAGACCGTTGAAAAATTCTTGTCATTAAAACTTATTTTAAGTTAAGAGCCATAAAGTCAATGTAAGTTATGGATGAATGGATCAATGAAGTCAAAAGTAATGGATGAATTTGAATGAAATTAATTTGTCTTACATTTTTATTACAATTATTTTTCAGGAAGGATAAATTAGTGATAAATTCTATGCAAAATAGAGGAAAAATACTTCGAAGTAATTTTAACAACAATAAAAATAAGGGAAATACTCAGCATGCAGTACTGCAGTTGGCTAAAGAGGCAGATTCTGCAAGAGGGAATAAATGTGATGCTCGTGTTCCCAATTCATTAGAAAAGAATATTTCTACGACAGTAAATAAAAATGAAAGGTAGGTTAGTCAATTTTTATCTCCGATAAATGTATAACAATAAAACATGAGTTCATAAATGCAACAATTGGGACATAACCACAACTATAGTAGTGTGGTAGAGGACCTCCAGGAATCCTCAGTTGTGGTGCGAAGTGCTTAGGAGTTATAGGTTGTCGCCATAAATAATATATAATGTAATCAAATTAATTGTTCCAGAAAAGAGAAACATGATAAAAGAACCAGCACATTAGATCCCCCTCTTAAGATTAGTTCTGATGTTAAAGAAAAAGAACAAAAACTAAAATCTTTTGATCAAAACAGAGACGGAGACAAAAACAGAACTGATAGTAAGAAAAGCAAAGAAAACCATTATATAGCAGTTTCGAAAAATGAGAGTTCCAAAGTGGAAGCCAAAGTTTGTAAAATCAGGGATAGACGCAAATCTATGCCATTACTCAAGTAACTATTTTTATTATTTTTAAATTTTATTATGTCGTAAGCCAATAGTATGTATGATTTTTTTTCAGTATTGAATGCCCTAGGTAGACTGGAACACTTTAATTCCTATAACATCTTGAATTTGCTATACAATACTGTCATAAGCAACCCTAATACCTTGTTGTGTCAACAGCTAAATTTACTTGAGTAAATCTGTTGAAAAGAATCAAAAGAATTAAAATTAAAGATACAATTTATAAGTTTATATCAATATTATGGGAAAGCTACAGTTATCAATTGTTATTTTTTAACTATGAGCAACATTGTTTAACTAATAACAAACCATGTTCTAGCCGGGGTGATTTTAAATACAGTTCGGACGTGGAACAAGAAGACAACCCAAAAGACCACCGTTTTAGACGAAAAACACCACCTACAAGAGACGTATTTGATAGACTACATCATGACAAAGATCGCAGTAGCAGAAATGGCCTGGACAGAAAATTACCAGACATGACCAGAGTAGAAAACAAACGGGGGAATAATTCTGAATCATATAGGGATAATTATCATAAAAGTCATAGTCGATATCCCGACAGCGACAAACACAGAACTACAGATAATAGGGAAAAATATGAATCAAGTCAAAGATCTAGAAGACATAACAGTCCTGATAGGATACGGTATAACACCCACAGAGAACCTAATGATAGGCCCCATAGGTCTGATTATATAAAACATCGAGTATTAGTGAGTCCACTTCCAGAGACATGTAATCAACGTCAAAGTAGTCGAGATTTTGATAGGCGACGGTTGCAGAATGAGGAATCATATTCAGTAAAACATAAGTTACATGATGGCTCAGAGGAGCCGTTATGCAAGCGTATGAGGACCAACTCGCTAACCAAGCAACCAGATTACCAAACAAACATACAGCCAAATTTTGGAAGCCATGCAGGTTTATGCAGATCTGATGAATTTTCATACCTATCTCTTCAGTCACCAGATTATTTAGAGAATAATCATCAGGTTCATCAAATAAAAGGTATATCAAATAAGTGTAGTGTGTAGTGTAACAGTGTAGTAATAAATAAGTGTTACGTTCATAATATACGGCTAGTAAATTCATAACTTAAGCGATGATATCTAAGTGGTTAAGACTTCAAGGTGTTCAAATCCCAAGAACGCTATCTATGACCTTTTTAAATTATGTGCTCTTTAAGTAATTGAGTATCATCTGCTTTCGGTGAAGGAAAACATTGTGAGGAAACCTTAATGCCGTAGAGTTCTCCATAATGTTCTCAAAGGTGTGTGAAGTCAGCCAATATGGGCTTGGCCAGAGTGGTGGACTATGGCCTTGACCTTCTCACCTTGAAAGGAGACCTGTGCTCAGTAGTGGGGCGTTAATAGGTTGTAATAATAATGATGATGATGAATTCATAACTTGATATTCTTATTTTTTCTAGAAATAATGGGCACTGCAGCATCGAAACTGGACGACCCAAGATTCATGAGTAAAAAATACATAGTTAATTCTAACAGAGCCAAAGTTGAGTTGTCTACAGTTGTTGGAAGGGATGTACAGCTAAAATGTGTCGACACAACCAATTGGGACATTATTAAAGAGATACAAAAAATGCCTACTCCACTTAGAGAAAAACCACAAACTGAGGAAGATCTTGTAAATGAAATTTATATGGATATTGATAATCCAATGTCAAACTTTTCGTTAGAATCAGGAGAAATCGGCTCGGAAGATGAAATGGGCACTCTCAACAAAAATATACAAAGGCCCAATTCAGGTACTGCGAATACAGACTCATATACAAAGAGTAAAACAAGCGTGCATAATTATATTCAGAGCGAGGATAGGATTCTAGTTGATAAAAAACATACGAATGAATCAGCCGATGATATACAAGGAACATGCTCAACGATATTTTCCAAGAACGATAAGATTCCAAAAGTAAGGGAAATTTATATGGATATCCATCCAATATCAAATTGTTCATTAGAATCTGGAGAAATCGGTACAGAAGACGAAATAGTCAAGATCAACAAAAACATAGAGATGTACAATTTAGATAATGTTGATAACAACATCGATACGGAATTAAAAAAAAGTGGTCATAATGACATTCCAATGCAAGATAAAACTCAAGTTCACCAAAGACATACGAGTGAAATAGCTGATATAAAAGAAACATGCTCAAAGATATTTTCGAAAAACTACAAGATTCCAAAAATTAAGAAGTCCAGGTCACCTCAGGAATCGGACAATATTGAAATCCAAAGCGCGCATAAGATAAAAAAAAAACTTACTAAACAAAGCCAAAAGAAAAAGACTGATAAGGGTAAAAGAGATTCAGAAAAGAATACGAAACATCAGTTAGAGGGCTTCAATCCATTAAATCATATTTCGAATGCCATAGAAGTTTCCAAAGACAAAGCGAAACATAAGATTAAAATGCAACGCAAAAAACGTTCTCCTGAAAACGTAACAATTTCACTTCGGGACACTGTTGCAGGTGATTTAGAATTGAGTGACGAAACTAGTGATTTTACAGATATCTGTGATCAAACAAGATTCAGTTTGGAAAATAGTGCTCAGGTTGTAGAAAGCAACAAGAAACATGACATTGATATACCCAGCAGAGAATCAAACACAGCAGAACAGGAAAATTTTAAATGTATCAGTAGTCAAATAATTTTTAAACATGGAACTGAATCCGAGGATGCACCTTGTGTGAATAAACATTTGCTCGCACCGCGCGCATGCGACCTAGTGCAACCCAAAGAACCAATAGCTAATACATCAAGGGAATTTAAATCAAAACTATGTGATCTGTTTGGCGATAGCGGCAGCTTGATTACACCTGATGACCTGGGTATTTTAGAACAACCTACGATAAAGGATAATTTAAACGACTATGCCCCTTTATTTGATAACACACAGGATGCAGTAGATTTAAATGTTGTAGAAATGGAAAAAGTTCAAAATCGATCCTTGAAAGTAATGTATGGTTTCATCGAAACTAAAAATGGGCAGGAAAATGTAAAATCAGAGAAAAAACACAAGAGCAAAAACAAAAGGAACAATGATGATTGTAAACAGAAACATAAAAATAATATTGAAGACACGGAAGGAGTTGGATCTGTCCTTGAAAATGCTAATGCAGAAATTGAAGAACCTAATGTAGTGAAAACTGTAATAATATCCACGGGGATTCAAAATAATTGTCAATCGGAAAGTGTCGCGCCTAATCAAGGACAGGGTGAACCACTTTCCCTTATTCATCATAAAGTCAATAATACTGAGCCAAGCTGTCAATCTATTACAAGCTTAAAAGCTTTGGCGACATCAACTCCACAAAAGGTAATATTGACTGAGCAATCTTTGACAGTTCCTGAAATTCGTTGTAATTCAAATAACAGCATCGCAACAAAAGATGCCAGTAATGTTTCATCAAACACTGAGGATGTTTGCCAGTCTTCACAAAGAAATGTAGACGTACCTGATGTGAGAATTATTGTTAAGAGACGAAGGAAAGCACGGGGGACATCGTGTTAGTTTCCTGGAAATAAAGTAATTTTGTAGTACCAATTTATTTATTAAAGAATATTATCTAATAGTAGTGATATTTAAACGACTTGAATGTACTTAAAAGCGTCGTTCCTTGATTATTGAGCAAATTTTTTCTTCTAATTCTATGCATGGTCGAGATTTTATTATATAATTTTTAATTTACATTTCATGTGCATAGTTAACTGGATAGAATCTAATAAGGATGCAAATCTAAAGTTCTAGCTAATGGATGCTTACTAGTCAATGACGTTTCTGTCGTCTTTGTCACTATAGTGAAAATACGTCAACGGTGACCACTTGCGAAACACCAAAGGGGTCGCCAATGCGTCGCTGGTCTTGAAGGAGACGTCGTTTACTATGGAACGCTAATCGTTATGTTCAAATATTGCTGCTGCTGTGTATATAATAAGAGGTTTGGATTACGCTCATTAGGTCTGGACTTCCAGCAGTGTGCGGCCTACAATTGTTCAGTTCATTGCAGTGATCCAATAATGGGTGGTGGTGAACCTAAAAAGTAATGCAAATACTTTTTATAATGTGATAAATAGTGTTTTTGTTCTCAACTGTAACGTGAGTTCTGAAAATACTCATAGATTGTCGTAAAGATAGCAATGTTTTCTAAAAGTTCATCCTAGATGATAATTTAATGATAAAGTTCAGAAGATTTTAATTATAGATCACTATATAAAACCCAAAATGTATTATATCAACTAGATTTAGGTGGTTCTATACAAATAAAACATCTGACTTATTCCCATAACAGTCTTTATTGTCCTTATAAATAACCCTAAATAGTAATTAACCTAGGTACAGTATTTACATTAGTTAAATACTTCAATATTTTCTGATTACATACACATTGTTTGAATAATTGCGTAAATAGCATATAAACTGTCAAATGTACAACTACATATTAGTTGATCTTATTTATTTGCGCTGCCGCATGAAATGTGCTATGTTTTAGAGGAAAGAACCATGTTTTGCACGAAACCTGCAAAACTTCCCCGTTAGTGAGCACAATATTAGTTAACAACATTTTAAATATAACTAAACAATCACGTCAGACATGAAAACAATTCCTTGAATTGATAACAATTGTAATATTATTAATGGTAATTGGCATTGTATGAATTTAATTCTTTAAAGACATTATGTGGAAATACAGCGAAATTGCTAGAAAGGAATGTTTATAATAAATTGTAGATAATATAGATAAAAATAATTGGCATACAGATATGGAAACTGGATTTGACAAGCAATTCGAATGAAATTAAATGCTATGGTATTATTACAAAAGTTGTCAATCGCATTTATTTATCCTTCCAATGTTACAATATAACTTGATTATGAAAATTGAAACAATGAAAATGTTTTCATCTAGCTAAAAACAATATTGCCAAAATGCCAACATAAATGTGAAACATTCAGACTGGGATTTTAACAGTAGGAACTCATTAGACAAGAGTGAAAAATGGACATGTAGTCCCACCATTTACTACTACTACTTCTACCCGCTCATGGACATCTGTGACACACCTATAACAGGACTGGTCTAAGGGACTGTTAGTGTAAATTAGCCCAGTTAATAATAAATGTTAGTTTGTTAGTATTCGTTAGTATTAGGACCATGGGAGTTAGTACTGTACTAAGGGACTGTTAGTGTAGTTTAGTAGTCCAGTTAGTATTAGGTATTTATATAGGACTTTACACAAACTTTGTTTAATTAACAGCAAGGAAGTTATGAAATAAAAAATCGTTTCAATGTTTCTTTTTTCAGTTCCATGTTCAAAATTGAACCTAATTTCGAATTATCTTACGAATACTATCTAAACTAATACTAAACTCTTGGGCTAAACGTAACCAATCAAAATAAAGACAATTGAAAGTAATGTTTTGCAAGAACTAATTACGTTTACAAGATTAATTAATTACGTTGGTTTTTAAATATTGGATTTAAAATCAATAAAACTATAAGAAACTAGAACATTCGATTGTTTTGTTATCGAAACACTTTTTATTCACTTGAGACAGCTTTCATAAGAGCTTAAAAAAGTGCAAGCTAAATAAGCTTTTCGATAGTTTACGTAGGTTTGTCCAGTTTTAGTAGGTACTGCTAAGTATCCGTTTCCGAACATGGCACAAATTAGTCTCGTCTATTAAAGTATATGTTGGTTCAGGAAGTTATAGCCACACATAATCTCTGTCAAGGTTATCGTCACTAAATGAACACAAGAAACAATTGTGGTGACACTTTGTACACTAGCCACTATAATTCGAGCACTTTGTTTCCTCAATGGCTGTCAAAAGTCATAACAAACACATTATACAGGATACATCTATCATCCACAACGCGTGATGCACGCAAGGAGACTAGGCGAGTGGTCTATTCCCGCTGTATGTGTGAGGACATGATATCAACCTGGACCGTCAATCACTCGACAGCCTTGTGTCAACCCAAAAAACGTCTTTCGCTAAAACACTAACCAAACGTATTCGTTACGTGCACGGGCGGGGCGTGTTAGACAGGGTCCCGATGATATTGTTGGCCATGGGAACGTCGGGCGCGCGCGAGGAGTGCGGGCTCTGTGGGGGTCTACGGGATAGTTTCTTGATCGGCGCGGGCGCTTCGTCCGGCGGCGCCACGAGCTGATAACACACGGCGGACGCGTGGCCGGAGCGCACGGACGTGAGCGACGGCCCGCTGCGCCACGTGTTGGTCGCCGGCTCGTAAACTTCTACGATGTCGAGGAAAGATGTGCCGTCGTATCCGCCTGGAGAACGGTAAGCGATTTTAATTAAAGGTCCTCGGCGTATAAATTGTGTTTTGCAGGTTTGCGTCGACATAATAATATCGGCGGTTAAATAGAAAAATGACAGAATTCAAAAAGATTACAGGATGATTTTAATGCTTATCTCACATTTGAACTTATTTTGATTATTTAATTTAGATCAATGGCGGATAACCATTGGTAGAGAAATGACTCTTGCGACATAAGACTTTCATGTAAAATTTTAGAAATGTCTTTTATCCA
>DWLO01000493.1:0-20088 GCA_018245335.1 Dalla quadristriga | reverse complement strand
GTACATACAAATGTTAATAAATAAATCTGCCTACACTCTTACTCAAGACTACTAGGCAACATAACAAATAACCAATCAAACAACGGGCGAATGGCATTATTGCTCCTTTAAATTTACCTCCTTGTACTTGGATACATTGTACGGCAAGCCAAACAAGATGTTGTCCCGCACAGTTGCCGGGAAAAGCCACGACTCCTGGCACGCATAGGACAAGCTGCCCTTTACGTTCACATTCCCGCTGGATATAGGAAGTTCCCTGAGTAACACCTGAAGGAGCGATGACTGAAAAGCGATAAACATAATAACCTTGGGTGTATTAATTAATGAATATATTAGAAACTTGAACTACGTTTTTAGAATTTTTAGAGACACTATAAATTCAAAATGTAATTAATTTTACAAACTTGGTTCTATAAATGTAACAGTTTACGTTTAGCTTCATAAATACTTAGGTGTAATTATTTCAGTCATTCATGCATTACAAAGTCTGTCTCATACAAAACACATACATACATGTAAATATATTTTTCGCAACAAGAAACTTGATTACACGATAAGGTGGACTGATAACAGTAGTATTAAAGGTCAGTTACTTACAGAAATAGTAACTTTCAAGGAATTTACCAATTGATAAAACAAAAGAAGTGAAAGATAGTAAACTCTTCTTACCTTGCCCGAACCTACAGGACCGATAACAGCGCACAGTTTACCTTTGCGTATGCGCATCGTAATGTTCTTGAGTGTCATTTCCGAGAAATCCTTGGAGTTGGTCCACGACGCACTCACATCTGATAATTCTATGAAATAGTCGCCTCCAACGGATTGACGAGGGGCTAATGTATCGCCTTTAAGAAATAAAACGAATTTTATAATTTCCTGTTGTCTCTATGTTCTCTTGTCTTGTTTCAACAAAGCAGTTTTGCTTTTCCACTCCCCTTCATAGGTAATTAAATTGCATTCAAAACATTACGTTTGTAATAATTACCAACAAGCCTGGTCTGGCGAAGAATCAATGGAACAACATTTATTCGAGATAATATTATAAAATAATCACATATACTTACCAACAGCTGGGGACTTGATAGGATTACTGTCAATAGAGGTATATTTTCTGGCAACGATTACGTCGGTATCTGGAGAGGATTTGGCTCCGTTGAATGAGACTACGTTGTTAATACCATTAGATGTCGCAGTGATAGCAATGTCGTGTCTTTCTTCTGTAGTTTTAAGAAACAAACCATAAATTTATCAAACGCAAATATAACATAACATTAAAAGGTCGATTTACTGTTCATAGACACACTCCGACCGCTGTTTTACGAAGTTCATTAATATTTTTAAAATCGACATATTTATTGGTTTTTAAAACAGCCAGATGTAAAATATGAAATTAGAACGGAGTTGTAAAATATTTAGTTACTAACCCATCATAAGGACGTTTCGCATACGTTCCAGAGACACATTCATCTCTGAAACACTAGCGATGACAATTGGAATGATAAAAGTCAAATTCATTTGTACTATGCTGAGGTATTGTTGAATCGGGTAGATCTGAAAAGGCCAGAAAAATTGATGGTTATAAATGATATAAATAATAATAATAATATAATGATGATAAATAAATGATAACGATGTACATTATGATAGGCAACTAAGTCCGTGAACAGCATGCAACTGATTAACAGAGACTGTTTGTTAGAGCTTAACTCATACTCGTTAAGTGACAATTAACCACGGTAAACATGAAACCGGTGGTCATGATGATAACCACGTGATGACCAACGTTACGACGAAAATAACGACAAGCGACCTGGCGCTAAGCTGAAATTCGATTAGTGATAGTTATCATACCGTGGTGGCGGTGAGCATGGAGCCAGTGAGCACGATGGTGAGTGACGTAACAAACAAAGTGCTTCGGTCTGTGAAGAGCATGAACCCGATAAACACGCTGCGCACGAACAGCGAACGCTTGATGGCGCTCAGCTCGAAGGCTCGTGTCGTTTTCACCACAAATTGGAAAGGCTTTTCCCACGCGTACATCTTGATCACCTAGGATGTAACAGTAGTATGTTAGGAAACGAATACAACAAAATTGTAATAAAAGGATATTTACATATAATCAGGGAGGAAAGCTGAAGCACTTAATTTGTTACCTGGATACCGCTGATAATTTCACTCATCAATTTAATTCTCTTGTCTGTTCTTTGTGCAGTTCTTCGTCTCAGTACGGCCGAGAGTTTAGTTAGGGCGGCTAAAACAAGCGTACATGTGAGAAAAACTTATGATATTCACATGAATCCATTAACTTTGCTTGGCATCAGCTATGATGATTCCTATTTACTTATTTAAGAACTTAGGACTGGAATTTACCTTGCACAGGGAATATTATTATCATCACACCAAATAGCCCAATGTAGGGCGCAAACCCAGCCGTAACGTATAAGAAGTAAAGCACAATTCCCAGCTGTATAGGCACCATCCACACGTAGTGTAAGAACATGAACACGTAATCAAAGCGAGCTACGTCATTGGATAGCAAGTTGACCAGCTTCCCGGCTGCAATATCCCCAAGCGACACTTGGCTCATACGTAGAACCTGTAAAAATAAAAGCAAATTAATGTTAATAATAATTCATTTGCTATTTGTGTATTGGTATATAGGAAAAACCGCACTCATCTTTATGACTTTCCTTACAGTACAAGACAGTGATTTTGTATTATGTTACAGTCGTTGGATTATGCATTTGTTCAGTTCAGAGTCAAAAATAATATGACCAAAGTTATTCGGTCACAGAAAATTACAACCCCTTTGTCGAAGTATATCACAAAATGTCCTCACCCCGTTCCCAATTTGTACGCCCCAGAATTAGTTTGGTAACTACGAGTACTGTGGTTCACGCTCTCGGGGAAACTCAGCGTTTTTAACTAATTTCAAACATATTTTAAAAGCAAAATATCAAAATTATTACGGAAAGTTAACGCTACGTTGTTGTGAAATACATCATTCGGTACGCTATTTTATGACTTGGAATTACTTTGTTTCCACTTTAAATACATCTAGGCAATAAGGTTAATAGCCACCCTTTGTAAGCACTTTTACAATCCATCCATATATCCATCAGCCTTTAGAGGACTACTGGTGGACAAAGGTCTCACCTAATTGAGAACACTCCTACCAGTCCTGTGCCCTCTGTATCTAGTGATTTCCTGCTAGCTGCTTCAGGTTGTCAGTCCAGGTGGACTGACAACTAGGTAGTCGAAGGGCGATCTGTACTCTTAAAAGACAAAGGGTTACAGATGCTAAGGGCTATAACCAAAAAACCGTTTGAGATATTGAGATAAAATTCGTTCATTGGTTTCGGAGTCTATCCGCGACAAAAAATCGCAGACAGACAGACAGACAAAAATTCTAAAAAAAGTAATTTAATGATTGGCCTGAAACTAAGGACACAGGCAGCCACTCCAATTTTACTTATTGGTATTGAGATGTTAGCGACATTATACCCATATTATAAATTTACAATAATATTTTAATCCATTAAATTTCGATAACTAACCATACACCGTCCACCTGAAGAAGACAGCGGGAAAAAGGCACAGGACTGTATGGATTGTCACCAATAAGGGGACATCTAAGTCCAGCAGGCTGATAAGGCTGATGGATGAAACAAACAAAAAACCG
Source organism: Dalla quadristriga (assembly GCA_018245335.1). NCBI lineage: Eukaryota > Metazoa > Arthropoda > Insecta > Lepidoptera > Hesperiidae > Dalla > Dalla quadristriga. Next base: position 16,406 of record DWLO01000493.1, on the reverse strand, counting down.
TTTTTAAATATAAAAACGTCAATTGTAATTATTTATATTACCTTTCTGTACAGTAGAGAAGAGAATGCTACTTTGACTCTTAAACTGAAGCCCTGTGTAAACAAATTGTTGTGGTGCTGTGCCATTAATCCAGCAAAGTTCAGCAAAAGCATTCCCAGAGCATAGTATCCCGCTTCTAGCTGTGTTATAGTCGATTCCACGGACCAATACATTAGCAGCCTAGAGAAAAGAAACGGCTGGGCTGTCCTGTTTGAAGATATAATAAAATGTTATTAGTTGGCCTGTAAGGGAGGCCTAAAGTGGATCGGATGAACAAAATATCTATATATTGTAAACTTTAAATGAATTAAACCGTAATGGATCGTATAAATTCTAAAGAAAGTTGCAAAGAGAGACAAAGAAAGAGGAAGAAATGACCGCAGATAAAACGATGGGTGGACGAAATTGCTGTCGTCGCCTGGAAAACGTGGACAAGAAAGGCTAAGTACAGACAGGGACGAGAAAGATCGAAAGAGGTTGGAAGAGGGCCTTTGCCAAAGGGCACACTGATTGAGACGTAAAATTAAAAATAAATGACACATGTATTTATATAGAACTTTAATCCAGAGAGACTTAAAATATAATAAAAAATATAACAAAATGAAGAGTACATTTGACTAACCTTGTAGAGGCATTTACTAACAACAGGAACGCACCAGGCATATAGGCCAGCCAGTATGTCCGGAACAGGACCTTCCATAGCGACGGCGTTCTCTTCTTACGCTGGGCTGTTTCATATTCCTCCAGCCAGTACCTTGACAGTGAATCAGATCCGTAAGATAAAGAATTTTCCGTAGTGGAAATATAGGTAAAATCGTGACGTTTACGAATATTTTACTAAACTTGGACATGTCAGCATACATTATCCTATAACAGGCGTAAAATTTTACTAATAACAAAATTTATTTAATTTTTCAACGAGTACCTACAATGTTTTTTTAATAATTTATAGCCAACGAATAAGCAGACGGGCCACCTAATGTTAAGTGGTCATCGTCACCTATGGACACTAGCAACACCAGAGGAGTCGCCAATGCGTCGCTGGCCCTGAAGGAGCGAATGTTTTATGAAAAATTAGAACTCAATTATTAAAATATATATTTTACACACCTAAACTTCTAATATAAATAGAAAGAAGTATTTAAATATTGCATGCAAAAATAAAATGAGGTGATTTCATTTAATTTATACAGAATACAGGGGAAAAGTAACTAAATGTAGGGAACCGTTATTTTGTCTGTTAAGTTATTCTTAAAACTTTCATTATTATTACTACAGCATATGCGAGTAACTAATAGTAAAAGTAAAAAAGATTATTATGTTTAGGAATGAATTGAATTGATATGTAGATAGGTTGTTATGTAAAATTAAATAAATAGAAAAAGTTGTAATCCAAAAAAATATCAGACGTAAGTAGGTAGGTACTACTGATGTATGGTTACTTTTACTGCTTTAATTGTTAATACTTTTCAATTGGTAATAATAATTTTTGTGTGAAATGTAATTCATGGTAGAATGAGGGCTATTTTATTTTTAAATATAGCTTAATAGTGGATACCTCAAAAGCAAAAAGTCATTTGAAGACTCGTTGGCGCGTTGGTCAGTGACCCCCGTCTTGACGAGCCGTGGGTCCCGGGTTCGATCCCCGGCCAGGCCAGACATTTATTTGGCACATAGGTATTTGTACTTGGGTCTTGGGCGTTAAATTGTGTTGGGGTCTTCTGTGTGTGTCCACCACTCTCAACACAGGTAATCCTAGCGCGGGGGTGTGAGTGTGTAAACGTTTATTTATTTTATTTATTTATTGACATTGAAGGCTCGTGTATTGAATGCGTGGTTGCTTTGTTTTCATGCTTTCTGTTAGATTTTCATTATTAACTAAAGATTAAAAGCTTGATCGAGCAAGTCCTTATGATACAGCTAAAAAATTAAAAGAAATTTCCTTACTGTGAATAAGAAGCACCAAGGTGGAAATTCAAACGTTATCAAAAAATAAAACACAAGGTCAGAAACGTATTAGAATAATATTATGTATAACTGGTAAGTACATCGATGTTTCTAATTTTACCCAAAATATCTACATTATTACGTATCAGCCATAAAAAGACTACATAAAAACTTTTAGATAACGAATGATAACAAGTCATTGAAAATGGTACAAATGCTGGGTATCTACAGTTTTAACCAGCTATTTTAGTTCCCTGTAATAAATACATAAATTGAAGATAAACATTGAACAACTAACAAGGATCACTCACTTTCTGATAGGAACTCATAGGACTTGTAGGACCTAATAGTAGAACAATTTCATTTATTTCTGTATGAAAAAATCCTATGATTTGCTAACTAGGCTTTGCCCTTATCCCCGCACGCAAAAAATCCCATATCTAACCTCCTGGAACAGTATATTTTGCCTATGTCACAATCCGGCCTCTAAATTTTATCTACGCACATAATCACGTCGCTCCATTGCTTCGTTCCAGCGTGAAAGAAAAAAACCAACAAACACTATTTATAATATTAGTAGTGATTATAGTCCCAAACAAAAAAATCAGCCTATCACAATATAAATCCGGCCAAGACTGCTCTATATTAGTCTGTAACCTTACTTCTACTTTCATGAGCAACGCTGCACTTTTAACAATGTGTAAATATGTTTTAATTTACCTTTCCAAATTATCTCCAAGCTTCTCTGCATTAAATTTATTTGTCGGAACAATAAGATCTTCCTCCTCGATATTTCTTTTGTTTCCTTTTAACATAACAGGACAAATCCAACAAATAAAGAGGTTTGAGAAAAAGTTTTGTCTTTTTCTTTTATTTTTAAAAGATATATCATTTTTATGACTTTTGTCCTTTACGTTTTCCTTCATTTTATGTCATAAAAACACACACATGTAAGATATTCAAGCTAATTTTCGCGCTCACGTCGATACACTTCGATTACACAGATCGCAAATATGTATAACCTTATAATGACTCGATGAACAATGTCTAATCAACTAGCACTCGCTTTGATAAGAAAATAATCAGCTCAATACAATGAGAGTACGTACAGTGGCTATAGGACAAAGAGGCGGTCCACAATGTTCCCATTAGTAATATTTATATGGGAAACATTTCGAAATGAGATCTGAAACGTACTTCTCCTGCATTGAAAATAGATCCAGATGTGTGGCGAACTTGTAGACAAAGAAATCTGATGAAACAAATGAAGACGTTCTTTTAAAAAGTACTTTTGACCCGCTAAGGCTGTATCGTACATTATCTAGCAAAAGCACTGATAGCAGTAAATATTTCGACCTTCCTACTCGGTCCCGGGTCCCAGGGTTCGAACCCCAGGCACGCATCTCGGACTTTTCTGAGTTTTGTGTGTTTTAAGTTATTAAATATTAATCGCATTCACGGCAAACGAAAATATCGTGAGAAAACCTGTACAGATATTGTTTTTTTTGCTTTAACCCTTTTACAGCAAATATGATATTGTTACTTTAACACATTTTGAGCTAAATTTAATCGAAACATAAGCATTCATAAGCAACTGACATTGATTCACAGCACAATCTCTGTAACGCGACCTCGGAAGATTACAATGATTCATTACTTATCTTTATTTTAATCATTCTACTCCTTTTTGTGCTCTATATAGAACGGTTTATTTAATATTTGTTTTAATTCGAAGAAGAATTAAATAAAAAAGTTGCTATCATGGAATATGCAGGCGTTACGAATTTACGCGTTACGTTTTTTTTTAAAGCGTTTTTATTATTTACATATTACACATTAAGTAGTATTGGTACACTGCTTTCATAAGAAAATAGGTGGAATTATCTTTACCGTATACGGGTTGTATCGGTGGCTCTGCTAGGGAGCATCTGCTAGCCACACCTTCGATGCTCATTATTTTGCTAACTATGACAGGTACAGTAAAACACAGCGTTTCCCTCGTGCTACCACCGTGACGTTTTTTCAGCAAGTACAGTTGTCATTAAAATAATAAGATGAAATCAACAATACCTATGTCAAGTGTTGGTATTTGTAGGTTGCAGACTTGGTTGAGATTTGTAGGTTGTAAGTTGGTATGCGGTTCCCGCAGTGAGGTACTCCACCGCCCCCACGTACTTTTGACTTGCTAAAACAACTTACATTATGTACCTTCATAGTACATTATTTTAAAATATGGTTGGTCGCTATCGGAGAAGGTGGCCCTGCTGGAGAGCATCACACGCGGTTATTTTCCTTATTATATTCCTCAAAATAAATGAAAAGAGCAAATATTTGAGATATCTTTAAATTAAAATTATAACATTTTATTTCTTAGGATGCTCGAATTGGATCACCTGTATGCTTTGACAAAGACAACGCCGTTTGTCGGGTCGAATTATACAATTTGCCTATCTGCTATTGACATTTTTAATAAAGCATCCCACGCGTGACTAATCAGACAATAAATTGATTTTCTATTGTATCCGAGTTACTGCCACTTGCTGAGTAAAAGAGTTTGCCCCATTGAATTTAGTGTGAGAGTGAGGGTCCATCGACCCCCATCCACCAATCAGATTTCTGCTGGACATAGGCCTCCCGTAGTTGGCCCCGGTCCTGTGCCCTCTGAATCCAGCGGTTGTTGATTCTGGTTTTATACTTCTTTATTCATAAATAAACACATGTAATTTACAGGCTTAAATTTTATTTAGGTATAAATATATTTACTATTTACTTAACACTAAGAAATAATCAACAGAGTAGAATAAATTTATTGAATTAACTTAATATATGTCAGCATCTGGAGATGAATCAGATAGGAACCGATTCAGCAGGACGGGAGCCGCGCAGTGCGGCGCTGCGGATATGCGGTTCTCTTGCCGCCCTACATGCCACGCATGTGTTTCGACGGACCCCTAGGATACAGGAGGAGAGTGCCGAGGAGTTGTCCATTTTACCATTGTGCAAAAGAAAAAAGTGCACCGTAAGGTACAACTTTCGTCTCAGCTCAAGAGTATCTAGTCCAACCATCCTGGATTTTGCCTTTGCCAACGTTTAGCAGCAACCGATTGTCGATACATTACATTGCGGTGTACATTTATTTGAAGAGTTTCACAGTCCGTGGTATCCTGCATAGAACGATACAATTTCACATCATCAGCGAACATCAGACATTTCGAAGAATTGAGGACGTTCGGTTAAGTCATTTATCATTATCAGAAATATACTAGGCCCTACCGTTCTGCCTTGACTGACTCCCAATCTCGTGTAGTAGTAGTAGAGAGATGAGACTTACAAGAATGTAGCTGCACGCTGCTTTCGGTTGCTTAAATAAGATGCAAAAAAACCCACCAGCTTAGAGGTGAAACCGAAATGCATCAGCTTCGTTAAAACGTGCATAAAAAGCATGATGCTGTAATCGGTCCTCTATGATAAACGGTTTATGACTAATTATTTATAAACCACTTTGCAGAGGACTGTAAGTATTTTATATTCTTGGTCGCTTTAATGTTTCTACAATATAATTTAGCCTTCTTGCTCTTTCCTTCCAGCCCCGAGTGCAATTAATGCAATAAACAAGATAAGTAACACATGAACATTAAAATCTTTATTAAAAAATTGTGTCTTTTTTCAAATAATGAATATATTTAACATTAAATAAATCCTTAAATAGAGTACAAAATAACTTTTAACAAAAACATAACCAGGATATAATTTTCCATAAACTGGTTTAGTCGTACAATATCTTTGAATGAAGAGGGCATACTTGTGAATTGAGTGAATCACATGTACATTGGGAATTTGCTAATTTACTTTCAATATTTTCTACTAACATTTTTACGTGACAAATAGGAACCATAACACAATCACAGTTTTTAGATTTTGATATACACATTGCTAGATTTTTAAAAGAAGTATCACTTTTACCGTGTTTCGGCAATTCAATTGGAGAATATACGGAATCATAAAATGCTTTTTTGTGCATAATTTTGTTCGTAGTTTCTCGGGTACTAGTGCAACAGTCATACCAATAAAGTGCATCATCATCATTTAAACACTCTGTTTTTACATCAATTAAATCATCCAAAGTGTTCGTCATATTATCATTAATATCACTTTGGTTTAATTTTACGTCTGATTTTTTTAAAATTATTTCTTCGTTCTCAACTGCACTTATATTTTTAAAACTTTGAACTTCTGGAATGACCGTGACATGTGAAGCTTCAGTAACCTCGACAAAATTAATAATATTCTCTGATCTCACTTTTTTTGGGAAACTATGCATAATATAAGATATATTCGGGAGTAATTTTTTATTAATTTCAAACATTTTTCGGATATTATCTATATTTTTCAAATAAGACTGACTCAAAGACTTAGAACAAACACAGGGACCCAAATTATTATCGCATGAACAATTTAACGTATAACCAACATATGGCACATGTAAACTAAGCCGTGAACTTACGTTAGCAACCTCGTTGTTTTTTTTTAAACCCTCTGAACTTGTTTTTTCTTTGAATAACCAGTCTTTTGATAGGATTTGTGATTGTGATTCTATATTTTCAATTACGTTTGTATTTATTGCTAATTCAGTATTCAAATTACAACAGTGACTAATTATAACTTCATTAGAAATTAGGTCTGATGATAGGTCATTCAGAGAAGTTTGTATGTCTTTAGTATCTTTAATTTCGATAGCGTCACACGATTTATCTTCTATTACCGGATAACATGATTCTTGGATTGATACATTCTCATGAACAATACATGAATCGTTCTTTGGATCTATCTTGCAGCAGTTCAGATTCTTAGTAATTTCATTGAATTCGCCATCATTATTTTTGTTTATATCTTTGTCCCATTCTAATCTATTATTAGAGTGCTTACACTTACATAGACTTTTGAGTCGTTCTAAATCAATTTCGATTAATTTATTTACTTGTTCTAATACTCCAGGTAAAACGGTTTCTACACTTTCTTTGTTAGAAACACACGAACACTGAACTTTTTTAATTTTAATTTTTAAATACTCTTCTAGTAAACTGTTAAATCTCAGCCAACTGCCACTAGTTTTACTTTCTGTGGAACATTGACATTTTATATTATATGTGCAGTCAGAAATTACTTGTTTAACTTTATTTAAAATGGTTAAAAAAACTTTTTCCTCCTCGTCTTGCAGAATGAATGAAGATTTCCCTGAAGATTTTTTAAAACTCACTAACTTACTTTTCAAATGTTTCTCTAACAAATAAAATGTGTTAAACTCTAAGTTTTTTGCATCGTCGTCGTACCTACAACATACGCAACTCTTTGTCTGATTGAGTATTTCAGCTATATCTTGATAACTTTTCAGTTCGTTATTATTTCGTATATTCATATTTTCATTTATACCTTCATGTAGTTCAACAAATTGAGATTGGTTTGTTGTTATACACCGATATTCTGTTTTAGCATCGATAGAATTAATGTCTGATTTATGAGACGGTGTACGTTTAGAATAAAAGTCAGAAAGCTTATGCTCATTGGTAGATGAATTTGCTATTTTATCTTTTTTGGATGGACTTCTAGCAATACATACTTTGTAATCATTTTCATCAGTTAACGTTACACCCAAAAAATTTACAAGAATATCTTGATCGTTTTGAAGAAGTTTACTTTCGGATGTCTGATTATTTTTGTTTTTTAGTGCACTTATGCTCTTACATGCTCTTATGTTTAGTAGCTTATCTTTTACTAAATTTCCTTCGTGTAACTTTTGAGTCTCAGATAAACATTCAATACTTAAAGTTTCTTCATTTGATTTAAGTGTCTGTTGGTGTTTTTCACTGTCATATAGTTTTTTTTTGCAGGTGCATTTACTTGTGTCTAAGCATTTAAATAATAAATTGGTATTGCTTATATTGTTTCCAGGTTTCGATTCATTTTGCTTTTCACCTTTAATATTACACTTGCAACATTGTTCATTACTTTTGTCTAAATTTATTGCTCCAATATATTCCGATGTTGTTACTGGTGGTAACTGATCGGTTTCCACAGGCTTTATACTAACTAAATTACCAACATTCTGAAGGCTTACATCTGGGATCTCACTTATATTCACTGATTTCTTATTACTACTGAATTCAGAATTATGGTGAATTTCTTTGATATTATTATCATTGCTCTTGGGTGCAATCAATTGTGTCGTGTTAAATATAGAACAATTTAACAAATTACCTTTCCATTTAACAAGTGTTTCTATAAGCTTATCTATCGAAGTATTTGATGGGACTTTATGGAAACAAGTGCACTTATTTAATGGGTGCTTTGATGATTTCTTCCTGTTTTTAAGATTCTGATTATCTTTTGATAATATTTTACCGATAGGTCTTGAATGTTTAATGCTGGGAATCTGCGGAAGCATGTCCTTAGATAACCTACTCTTCCAAAAATTTAAATCGTCTGAACATGCAAGGTTCTGTAATTCGCTATCTGGGCTATTTTTTCCATCGAATAGGCAAAGATTGACTGCGTACGATTGTCCAATTTTCTTAAACGTTCTTCTAGGCGGCTTGTCAACCAGTGTTCTTCCACTAATATTTGTCGTTTTCGTATTATTTTTCTTCACTAATCCGTCATTAAATATTTTTTTCTTTATAATGTTGGATTTATTTGTATCGATATCTGTAAAGTTTTCAGTATTTACTGGTAAACCATTTCGTAGACCAATACGAAATGGTTTCTGTTTCAATGCGTGATCTTCGATACGTATGATGTTTGGTATTACGGTCCTATTATCGGGTACCTAAATTAAAAGTTAATTATAGTAAAAGTAAGCTTAACGCAGTAAAGTATTGTTTAATTGACAACATTTCAAAATTCAATAGTCTTAAACTGAAATACCATTTCGTTATTTTCATATCCTGAGTTCAAACATATTCTTTTAATTTTGATAGTGCCTCAATTCGGAAAAAATTAATGAAAACAGAAGAACGTGTGATGACATCACGCGTACTCAAATCCATGGCAGCATAAGTACGTATTACTTTTATGCTACTAAATGATATAATAATAATAATAAATTAATGCCATAAAGGTAATTTTTTTTTTTTTACAAGTATTATAATAGCATTTACATTTGCATTAAATCTACGTTAGTAACATACAGCCGTGTTCAGAAACGTTACTATAAGTTCTCATAGTGTGATCGAATCAACTGTTGATGAAACCTTAGCTAAATAAACTAGCTAGCTACTGTACAATACCCGTAGTGCGGCATAATCGTCATATTAGTTTCTTTAGTTAGGTGGTCAGTTATAAATTTTATGTAAATGATTTAAGTTGAGTTTTGTTGAGGTTTAAATTATGATAAGGCACATATAATAGCAAGAAACGCCGTGGAACGGGCTATAGGAGTCAAGGAAAATATTTTTTTCGTTTTCAAAGAAGATGGAAACAACAGTGACGAGAAAGTTCCATATAATTGCTACCACATCCCTACTATATACTATACTACACTAGACTTACAGCCGTATTTATGATTAATACTGACCTATGGATCAATACTGACCAAATCTGCACTGAGGCAGAGTGGTGGAGCTCCGAAGATACTCAACTATGAGAAGCTCCATGTTTCTCTTTCGTATATAAGACTGCAAAGGAACCTGCAGCTCAACCCATCCGCTGCAACCCACGACATCTGTGACAAACCTCGAATAGGACCGTAAAAGGAACTGGGGATGTTAGTCCAGTGAGTATGAGACGTTAATAAGAATGTTAGTCTGGTTCTGTGTTCGTTAGTATAAGGACTATCATATGGGAGAAAGGACTGTTAGTGACTGTAAGTCGTGTTAGTTGGTGTTAGTGATAGTCCGGTTAGCAATGGTTAATAATGGTCCTGTTCGAAGCTGGCCTGGCCACATATGCGTTGCTACCTTGAGGACTAAGATGGTCACCTCTTGTTTAAGTGTATCCGGCATCTACACCTTTCCGATAAAACACAAATGTTGAAAAACAATAATTTCACGGCAGAAATGCGTGTGGCGGTGGTACCGCCCCGGGCGAACCGTATACAGATTCTAAAACAACAGAATTTACCTCAGTTGTGCGAAGCAACCCGTGTTCTACAAAGGGCCGCTAATGGGTAGTAGTCAAAGGCAAAGAAATATCTTGCATATGTTAATAATTGTAGTAATTATTGTTATAATTATTGTAGTAATGTAATCCGTATAAATTATTGTTAAAAATATAAATTTTTTGGTATGTGATAAAATGACAAATTGACCACATTGATTGACCACATTGAATGACCTCTGTCAAACTGTAACTAGAGAGAGGCTGTAACACAACGTTATTCAATCACAGCACCGTAAACTACATATGCAAATGCATAGCAAAGAGTCCTTTGAATTGCTTTGTAATGAACCCACTGAGAATTGCCATACTTAGAACTGTCTTGCATCTCTACTTATGATACAGACAGCTGTACTTAATTAACTTTAACATACTTTAACAGTAAAGAAAGTTAAAGTTAATTAAGTACGCCCAAAAAATGAAATGTTGTCAATTGTAAGTGATCTGTTTGTACTCACTTACCGATGCTTGTTGAACAATTTTAGTGAGGTTTTCTTCCATGATTCGTAAATCTTCTTTTTTAATAGTATCCTGATTGGAACATATATATAATAAAATATAAGTAATTAATCAAATTAAATTTATCTAGCATAGGTAATCGTATTCGCTGGATGCTGATAATAAATAACACACATTCAGATTTAAATGCGCAAATCATAGTGTGTGCCAATCTAGTGACTAAGAGTCATAGAAGCACAGATTGGATAATAGTTACCGCATCTATTTTTTTCTTTTTAATATTATTGAGAATCGGAAAGGTGTACCTGCCGATACGACTACACGTAAGGTCAAAAGAAATTGGAGATCAAAAGTAGCAACGCATCTGTAACCGATTTTGAATAGGACTCTAGTTTTGTTGCAGGTTGGTTAACACACCTCCATTGGCTGCAGTAGCTGCTCAATGCTAGCAAGCCCCCATTCGCTAATAAGATATCGTAATAAACCTTAAGACGTTCAGCATCATTTGAACAGGCGCTCTTAAAAACGTTTTTCTGTCCTTTGCTGAAACAGGCTGATGGCAATAGCTGATGGCAATTCAATCAATAAATTCTTATGAATGCAATCATTGATAAACACCTTTTTCAAATCTTCTATTTGAGTTCTTAACAAGGTAACGTCTTGTAGTGTCCGTTTCATGTACGTTGAATGGGCAACATCGTTTTTTTTGCCGCTATTGCCAAAGGCTGGCGTTTTCACCAAACAAGGATATGCTGCTGCTTTATCTGAAATTGGAATAGTAGCATGTCTCATCAGGACCATTATAATGTATATAAATACAAAGTGTGGCCCGCAACTTCGTACACGTGAAATTTAACTCACATTTACATTGGACTGGTACCTATGTAAAAAAAACTATTTACTACTAAAAAATATTTATCATCTTTTTAATCTTAAAAATGTCTTATCTCCCATACAAACCTTCTTAACCTATTCTACCACCTTAGGAGTCTTTTCTGAATAGATTGAATTATGTCGTCCTTTACTTGTTACACAAAGGTCAATGTACCAACGCTAAGTAAAAGAGCTTCGTACAACTTTTCAACTGACTTACTCGTAGCTGACATCTTCTACCTATAAACTACCACCTTGTCAAATTTCAGCTTCATCGGTCACGTAGTTTTCGAGACTTCGTGTTAAATCAGAAATTGAGTGACCTTTCGCTTTTATATACATATAAAGATGAGGATACCAAAACACTGCCGCCCATGGACAACTGTGATAACCTTTGAATAGGACTGTACGAGGAACTGTAGACATGTTAGTGTGTTGGTTGGTTCTCGTTAGTCATAGGACTGTGGGTGTTAGAACGGTGAGTATGAGTTAGTCCTGTTAGTAAGTATTAGTAATTATCCAGTTAGTAATTCTTAGTATTTGACATACTCGAAGGTTATCACAGATGCGTTGCTATCACTGAGGAGAATCTCTCTGAGGTGGTCGCCTCTTGTATAAGAGTAGCCCACATCCCCGGCTTTCCGGCTAGAACATAATATTTGAAAAACAATTATTCCACGCCAGAAGTGGGTGTGGCTCCGGGCGTATTCGATTTAGATATTATCGAGCCTGATTGTGTAACTAAAGACGAGACTGTCGGTATCGTCTTGATGTGATTTTTCGTGCACACAAAAAATTAGGTGAATGAGACACCAACTGCATCGCTTTGCGTTACGCAACTAACCGGCTGTTTAAATTGAATCAGTTTGATTTCGAATATTTCATTAATAACTAACTTGGCTGCCGTTTACACTCGCAAGGTGGTGGTCCTGAGGCTACAATGTCCTTAGCTTTTTGGACCAATTGATCGGCCCTCTCCTGAAACAGTTCTTCGGCTAGCTGAGAGGCGAGATTCTGAGCTCGGCGTTCCATAGCACGTTCTTGCCATCCATCAGTTTCAACTCCGCCTTGATCTGGAATCACCCTAGCCTTGTCCGCACATGATACACCAACCCACTATAGGAAAAAGGTTAATAATTATAATTCTATTCCTTAATCTTTATGTAGGTATGCTTTGGCGCTTAACTAATATTCTAGAAGATAACATCCAATACAAACGCCTATTTCATTTTAACAGCAATTCCACCGATTCTAGTCACGTTCATCACACACGTCCTTTCACGTCAGTGAATACGATAACTATTAAATACCATATTGGCTGCAACACATAATGATCCACTGTAAGGAACAAAAGAGCGGAGGCCTAGAGTGTAGGTACTCCACCATGCGGCTCCAATGCATACACACGCCCGAATACATATTATTATACATCGAACAGTTTTATTTGTAACTTTACCGTAGCATGATATTTCTCGATGGATGTTGCGATCGCAGTGTCAAGTTCTCCCACGAGCAATTGAGAGAAAAAATTTCGAAGATTGCTCTTGACAATGCTCGCTCGGTCCCAGTTATGTTTGTCCTCCAAACACTTCAACAGCTGGCATGGCATTAGTGTTCCAGTGTCGCCCAACTCGGCTTGCAAGCCTCCAAATAAATCCGCGAGCAAGTTCGATAAAAGTGTGCTCCGTACAGATGTGCAAGAACACGAATGCTGCAAAGCCAAGAATTCTTCTAATTATAGTACTACAGTAGGTACCTACTAAAAATATTTTATAAACCATGATTTTGTGTTAAAACGTGTTTATTAAATGCGAGGAAGATAAAAAAGAGTAGACATATAATATAAAAGTAGGAGTAGTATATTTCTTACTAAAATGTGTTCTTCTGCTGTGCATCGACATAGTGCTGCCAGAGACGGTGTGCGTTTGACTTCCACTGCAACATCCAGCGGCACTTTACACTGACACTCTATAACTTTGTCTTTCAATTCCTTTAACATCTGCCTCTTTTTATTCAGCTCATCTACTATACCCTGCATACGATTGTCACAAATTTGCTTACAACCTTCAAGATCTCCAATCATATCCGCTTTCTGTTGTCGTAATTCATCCAACTGTATAAAAAGAAATTAAATTTATAATAACAATTACAGTTCCACCGACCATTTAATCTGAAAGGCACTAAGGTAAATCGATTGATATTTCAGTAGAAAAAAACAGGTTCAAACTTTTATTTCTATGTACAAATGTTAATGTGTGAATTAAGTAGCTTTTAAAGAATTAATCCGTATGATTGAATACGAAATTATTAATCTGAAAGGATATAATATGAGAAGACATAGCTCCTCATCTATCCAAGCTGTGTCAGGAAGACAAAGTCTTTATAAATTACTTGTCTTAACCAATGCATACCTACCATATTTGGAGAAGCTAAATCTTATGATAAGATATAAATTAATATAAAACAAATCACATGTGTACATTCACATCACATCAAACATTGACTATAATGACTGCAAGTTTATGTTCTGCTAGCATCAACAACTGTGGAAAAGTAAAGACTGCTCTCTAATTTTATTTAGTTACTAAGTAAAGATACATTTCAGACAGACATATTTCAGACAGAATTTTTTAAATTAAATTTTACCTAACCACTTGTGGACAGATCCATTTAAATGACACGATGAGCTCTGGACAATGAGATACATTATTATTCAGGTAGACATTTTTATACCCAGTAATTTTTCCGTTTAGACATTAGTCGCCTAACCTGAACCAACTCTTAGGTTTAATGTTGTTACGTGTGTTACTTACTTAATTTATTACGTCATTATATACTTATCAGACCTTAAAAACGAATAACTAATATATTTGTATTATCGATATAAAAACCTCGATTTTGATTTGATTGTTCTCGGCGTCCTCTTCCAGAAGTTGGTTGGAGATTTTTGCAATTTGCTCCTTTATTGTACCCAGCTCCTCCCTCATCGCTCGCTCGGCCTCAAGCGTCAGTCCACGTGAGGAATCCAAAACGTTCTCTACAGATAATAGCTTGCGGCGAGCTTGTTCTTCCTTGAACTAATGAATTAAAGCAGATTTCTTGTTATTCAAATCGTAATGATCGACATCCATATTTATTAGGACGTAATATATATATCACGCTTTTATTAAGTACGTCATCGCTTTAGTTCTCGTGTAAACTTAATGATAATTAGAATATGGAGTTGTTTGATAACTAGGCCCCGAATAAATTAATGTGTAAATACATATTTTTATTTTCAGAACCTTTCAACGTATAATTGGTTATCTTTACGAATCAGTTGATCAACATGTGATATGTGGAGCCGGAAAATGTATCTATTTTTGTACATAAATAATTTATAAGTCCATATTTTTGATAAATCACTCCATATTTTCAATTTACAATTTAGAAGCTACAATTTTTAAAACTTGAACTATTACTATTTCCTTGCCCCGATGCGGCGCGATTTCCGACCACACAGAAGCGATTTTCATTTTGAAAATGAAAATAAAATCTCGTCTTTGTGTACTGTAATAACACAAATAATGTTTCTGATTCAAAAGCAGTTTTTTTTTTAAATAATGATGTGGTTTCTTTTTAAAAATATATTTAGGTTCATTTCTACAGCATTGTTTTAGATTTTTAATTCCATAGCATATCATCCGAGCCCTACCTATAACATTAATTCATTTCCATTTTTGAAAGTAATAAGAACACAACTTTTGTTACTACATTATCAACGCTATGAAAATGTTGTGTTGAATTCAAACGTACTAAATTATCTCAAATTCACGTTTTATTCGCCTTATCAATTGTATTCATCTGCACTGCACGCTGACATTGTAATAATAAAATGTTGTTTATGTTTCCTGAAACTTAAAATTGTAAATTAAATACGTCTTAAGTTTTGTTTAATTTTTTTAATAAATTTTAGCTCAACGAACAAGCAGAATGGCCACCTCATAGTAAGTGGTCACCGTCGCCTATGGACACTGGCAACACCAGAGAAGTCGCCAATGCCTCGGTGGCCCTGATTATCTCTTATTATATTTTATCGTACGACATTTTCACTTTTTTGCTACTGTTTTGTACTTCGTGTCCCAAATAGATATTATATGAAGTGAGTCAACCGTCTCTCACATTTATAAATTAACACTTACTTGTAGATCCCTCTCGAGTTGCATAGCCTTACACTGTTGGTCGGTGACAACAGCGTCGCCTTTAGCCGCTTCCTCGCTTAACCGAAGCCGCGTACACGCGAGATCACACACTTCTTTCTCGATTCCGACCAGGCGTACGCGATCAGTTTCTACGATTTCTCCGCGTTTACCGAGCTGCTGGGCCAATATGGTGCAGGCGTGCTTGTAGGCGTTTCTGTCTTCTATAGATTTCTTAATCTAAAAATAAAAACCTGGTGCCAATTGATTTTTGTCAAATTTACCAATCCATGAGTGCTGCCGTGCTTTGGAGGGGTCGAAATCTTTCGGTTTGGGTTGCTATAGTAAAAGTGTTCTTCTAGGTCTTCTAGTGGTCTAAGACCTTGGCCACGAGCTTGTAGCTCGAGCGTCTTGAGAAGCGATAGTGACAACAACGAGTCTTTTTCCTGTGCATTGTAAGTTTGAAGAGGAAGCAAACGCGCCATGTGAACTCGTAGCCAATGCTCAGAAATTTCTGGTCACTAACCCCTTGACCAAACCGCATTGGAGCAGTGTGATGATGGAGTCCCCCAACTCAATTGAGGTGCGTGGTATCTATTATTTAATCTGTTATTGTGGGTACAACCCCAGTGGGATGCATTACCCAACACCAATTTATTTAGAGGGCATTCTAAACGCTTTCAAACGCTTTCACACTCACACCCCCGCACTAGGATTCCCTGTGTCGCGGGTGGCGGACACATACAGAAAACAACACAA
>DWLO01000492.1:0-20094 GCA_018245335.1 Dalla quadristriga | reverse complement strand
ACTGGTACTCTTATTTCGAACAACTGAAGTAAAAAATGGCCAGTTAATGAAAGTGGCCAGTTATACCTTGGTTTACCCTACTTTATGTATTTACTCTTTTATCTATACTGTTACATTAAGTAAGTTAGTGTATGTGTGTTGTTAGGGCCATTCACTGTCTGAACCACTAACCAGTGGTAAAATATCAATAACTATATTGACATGTTGTAAAACACAAAGAGACTAACAATAGAGAAAGCTTGCAATATCGTATCTGTTAAGTTTAATCTGAAAAACATGAAGAATCAATGTGTAAAATATACATACATGGAAGAAAAATTTGATAACTTGATAAAATATGAAATTTAATAACCAGTCCATTGATGAAATATTGTTGAACACCTCTAAAGAATTTTTTGGAATCATTAGGTCTTGGTTCGTTTTTTATACATAATTTGTATTTAAGGTAATTTTCAGTTTGTATAACTGTAGTATATAAATGTTAGTGCCTTAAACAAAATAAATTATTTCTGACATGCTATTTACTAAATATTTTTTGTAGAAAATTACATATAACTGCAACCTAGTTATAGTTAGAATTGATATTAGGTACTTACGTTAATTGAATACACATTCAAGTTTTTAATAGTGTTTTTTATTTCTGTATATTTTACAGTACCTAAGTGTGTATCTGAATAAATATTTACTAACTAGGTATCCACACAACTTTAAATTTCATTAACAATTATGTCAAAATTATATTGTTGTGTACATGTCTTGAATTAATAAAAAAAAGTATTAAGGCCTACGAATGCATTTCGTCAATTTATCTGTTTGTGCACGCAACACTAGAAAATAACTGAACGGGTTCTTATGGTAGCCCTGAAAAAGGACATATTTCCTTTTTTTCTAAAAATCCTCATTATAGGGAATTGAATAGAGGTTGAAAGTTTGTATGGAAAAACGAATTTCACGCGAGAGGAACTGCAGGTAATTGAAGAAATAACTAAAGGTATTAATGATATTCATTTATTTATAAGTAGTATTTGGATATTAAGCAACCTTAGAATAATTTCAATTTTTTTAACTATCATTACCTAATTCAACGCATATCTCAAAGTATCAAAGTGTGCTGGTTTTATATTAAGTTGAAAGTTGAATTCTCCTGGCACCGTTTGTTTACAGAGTAATGCATGTTTGGCTGCTTCAAACCCAATGGAAACGCAATGAGATTCTTCTAAACCTAACAGTGTTCCATGTATGAATCCACTAGAAAAACAATCACCAGCGCCCGAAACATTTTCAACATTAAACAGAGCTGCAACGGGATATATTCGTACACATAAACATTCATTCTCATTGTCAATAATTCTCCGAGCTGTGACAACACCTTTCGATCCAAATGTTACAATGAGAACATGAATGTATTGTGAAATAATCTTACATAATTCGATAATTTCACTGATATCTGTGTTGGTATTTATTGCACAACTTGGTTCTATAAAATTAACCATTGCTCTTAATTCAGATAGATTGGGTGATGAATATGCTAATTGTTGTAGATTATGAAGTGCTTTTGGTGCTTTTCTTCGATCTGTTGGTTCAAAGAATACTGAAAAAAAGTAAAAGAAATCCAATTTAGCATTAATAATGACGAAGTGATCGCGTGGCGTACCTATGTCAATCGTAACTGATTGACGAGTTAAGCCGCGTCGGTCTCTGCCGGAAATTGGATGTGTGACTGCCAGTAGGAAAATTTCTTGAGCGCATTATTGTTTCGGAGGCTACGTTAAGCCGTTGGTCCCGGTTGTTATCGTGAGATAACAGTCCTTAAGCCTTGTCGGAGGCCTTTGGGTCGCCTGAAAACCTTCGACACGGGTTGTCCACTAACCCCTTCACCAATCGGCATTAGAGCAGCGTGGTGGCGTACGCTTCAGACCTCTGCAGTGGACCACTATGGGTTGCAGCCAATGACGAAATAGATATAGGACAATTGCCCGTGGCGACTTATTATTGATTGCATCGATACGGTCGCAAAATGGAAGCGATATATCATACAGTTGCGGACCGTGTACCTTCGCCTACGTAGCCATTCTAACCCGTTGATCCAGGCGAAATACAGCATATGTGTTCGCAATGCGAGGCAGCGTAACCGCCTCGCATGCACACGGACAAATTATTCTATATACAAGTAGCCTGAAAAACACGGTGTGATGTCAAGTGAGAGTCGCACCACAATAATTTTTTTGCCCTCTATTTTATTAAAAAGTATTTTAAAATGTTATGCATTTTAGCATTTATTTTATGCACATGTATCTAGTTGAAAATAAACAAAATCATATCGCAAAAGTTGAGTTAAGTGACAAAATATATGTATAAATCTGCATAATATGCATGAAGTATACTCAGTATTTGTCTTTCACACATTTTAAAGTACAATAAACAATGAAAACTGGTATTTAGCTTTTTAGATATAAAAATTATCTGTTGGGCTAATAGGAGTTTACCAAATAAGCACTATCGTAGAAACGAAAGCTTCTCCATCCCTCGTCCGGGCTAACACGTCCTGCGTGTGACCGCGCCGTCGATTCGAACTCGTGCGGGCTAACACGCCCTGCGTGTGTCGCTGTCGCTCAACAGGGAATCCTAATGCAGGGGTGTGTGAGTATACGCGTTTATTTATTATGTACGGGTGTAACTAACAAGACTATTTAACCGTGAGGTTTATAAAGATTTCGGCCTCCTACTCGACTCGGGAGGTCCAGGGTTTGAACAGACGGAGGTTTAACAACAGCGGGAGGCACAAAAACATATTTCACCGGGAGACTTCTTCCCGGGTAGTGAGGGCTATATAGACCAGTGATCCTCACGTTTTTCGTATACGTACATACGTGTTTGTGTTTTACTGAGCGGACAACGACCCACGCACACACTTAAGGATCTTCACACCCCTCGACGCTTGACTGCTTGCCGGAATTCAGGCCGTGCCCGCGGGAGCTCGTAGAGTCCCATGACCTCCTCGGGGATAAAGGACTGTGCCGCTTAGTAAGTTCCGCATCAAGACACAAATCAACACCCCTTTGTTTCAATAACAGGGGAGGTAACAACAACTTCACCGGGAGGCTGATCTGCCCGGGTAATACCTTGCTGAGCGATATCTAGAGACCCGTAGGCCCCATGTTTTTCGCCTGTCAGGGAGGGAGGCCCCTGTCATGTCATGTCGCCTGACAACCAACAACGTGACAATGACAAGACAACGCCCCAAAATGCCAGTTTGTCTTCAAACGTCATTTCAATGTATTTCATTCATTAATCGTAATCTTAAGTTTTAGTTAGTGTTAGATACATTCGATCGTAGGCAGAGGAAATACTACGGAGTCTATACAATAAGTTCATAACAAATTGATTAAAAATTCATAAAGAGCAAAGAAAAATAGAGTATCCTATCCTATAATCTTCTCTATTGAGAGTTGCATACACATTTAATGTTTTGGTGAAATCATGTGATGCTAAATACTACGATTAACAGTCTTGACAAAGCCGTCCTGAAAACTCATATTATTTAAAGTTTATTATAACCATTCCTCAAGTTTTGATTACTCCAAATCCTTTGTAAGTATTAAAATATATTTTAAATGTACTTATGCTAGAAAAAAATTGTATCGTAAATGGAGCGCTCATGGCTTCGTGGCTTCTATGAATCAGAAACGAACAAGCAGGTTATACCTAGAGCTACGTCTTCGAGAGCGTCATAAGTGGCTTGTGAGGTTTTGTCAAAAATATTGAAAATTGACATTCAATATTTCTGCAGGACATGTATAGATACTAGGGCCCTAGACCCAGTTGTTATCATTTAAATATGACAGTTGTATAGTCATGTCAAACTCCACCTAAAGCAGTTTGGCCTCTCGTATTTTAAGGTGTTTATTTTTATGTGATTGGAATTGCAAAGTGTGTGCAGTCCCACCATCCACTGCCACCTATGGACATCTAAGACAAACCTCTAATAGGACTGTACCAAGGGGTAATTAGTGTAAATTAGTAGTAGTTAGTAGGTATTTAATATTAATTAGTATTAGGACTATGGGAGTAAGTTATATATGTTAGTTCTGTTAGTATGTAAGCAGCCAACACCTTTAAAATAAAAATAATAATTCCTCGGCAGAAATGGGTATAGCGGTGGTACCAACCACCCTAAGCAAAGCGTATACAGGTTGTGATCCAAAGTGAACTAATTGTTTATTAATTTGGGTTGGATTTAGTAACCAGGTGCACAAGTTGGCATATGAAAGTGTTTGGGGTTGGTAGAGGTTCCGAAGCTGATTACAACTATACCACTCTAGACTCATGAACACACACTGTTTGCGAGTAATCAAAAATAAAAACATCCTAACCTTTAAAGTTTTATAATTCCTCCACTAAACTCTAAATGTATAAGTGATCGAAGTTAGCAGAGAGGCAACGCACACTTTTCAAGAAAAAATCTATCCTATCCTTAAAACTGCAACTTTTTATTTTTATTCTTATGTGATGAGAATAGCAAACGAAAATGTAGTCTCACCATCCACTGCCGCCCATGGACATCTTAGACAAAATTAAAAAAAACTTTATGAGGGACTATTAGTTAGTTAGTCCTGTTAGTATTTGGTGTTAATAAGAATATTAGTTAGCAAGTATTCGTTAGTAATAGAACTGCGAGTGTTAGGACTGTTAGTGGGCAATGTCCTGTTAGTAAATCTTAGTAATTGTTCATATTTGTCCTATTTGAAGCTGGTCACAGATAGATTCGTTGTTATCCTTGAGGACTGGCTGGTCGTCGCTTGTATAAGTGTAACAGGCATCCATACCTTTTCGACCAGAACACAATTGTTGGAAACAATTATTACATGGCAGAAATTGGTGTGGCGGTAGTACTGCCCTGGGCGAACCATATACAGACTACCACCTGGCGAAATAAATACGCCACTAAATTAAAAACTAAATGCTATCTGTCAAATAGGTTAAAATTATGTCAGTTGCCTATGCTCAATCAATTGTCTACTCATTTGGCCTTTCGAGTCTGCTTCTCATTATTCCATGTTTTCCGAGGTGCCTTAGTCGAAACAGCGGGGGAAGGGGGGCCCCGGGCCCCCAATAAGGGGGGTTCGGGGGCGAGGCGCTACTCCAAGAAATAACAACAACTTTAGCTAGCTTAATTAAATAAATATAGGAAAGGAAGGAAGGAAGGAAAGTGTGGGGTTCCGTCGAGCTTAATACAAGTCATCTAATGAGATTTAAGGGGTGTGTTCCGTTTTTGTGGTTTAGCACTTTTGAGGTTAGTATAGTTTTTATTAATTTACTCAAAAAGGTGCGTCGTCGCCGCGTGTCGAGAGTGGTATCAATCTATGTTATCAGCATAGAACCCTCCCACACCCTCCCCCCGTGTTACCGGATACTAAATTTATTCATTAATTCCAGATACAAAGGTGCAAGCAATTAAATTGGGTATTCTTTTATTATATGAATTGCATGTTTTCCTCTCTTGTGAAATTATTAAATAAAATACACAAGACTTTGGTATTGCTATGAATGCAACACGAGTATTCTGAGTAGTCCTAATGAATGAATCATGTTTGACCAGTTATAATTATGAAGATCTTTGACCTAAAACCTGATGATTCATACTTCAAGTACACAGTCAGTAGAATGGGAATGTTATACTTAATCTTAAGTTCGCTATTTAACAATTATGCAGCTTATTAATCTCAACCTTTTGTGAGGTAGGCCAACAGTCATACCATTGGGTTACCTGCAAATGGTAATGCACATGCAATCAATAACTGCAATAATGCACTCAACCCCTAAGAGTGGCATACATACAGTAGTTCTGTCACTTTTTAGTTCGGTCAACAGAACTTCAACAGAACTACTGAGAATAAACGCTAAAATTATTGGTTAAATGATAGTTAAGCTCGCCCGGGTTCCAAAAACGATATAGAAGCGAATTAATAATGTATTGCATATAAAAATAGCAATGGGGTCTAACGTTTTAAGATGTTACAATCCGATAAACCATATCTGCCTATTTTATTATATTAATATTGCCATGAAAACTTTATCAGTCCATCGAATCGTTGATTTTAGTTTGTTGTTGTAGAATACATTGTTTGTTGGCCCAAAACAAAGTTAAATATTAACTTTTTATAAAACTAAACTAAGACTGGAAAGGCCAATTTTATCGAAGGGAATAGTGGGCATACGTGTAAAGACGCAACAAGAAATTTTGTTTTTTTCTGAACTATCTATCTGTGGGGTGCCATCTTAGACCATATAGCATGTTCTAAGGGTGCCATTGTAGAGCAAACCTGTTTTTTTGTCAAGTGATCATTTTTTGGTTCGTTATTTCAAAAACACGGTTTGGCAGTTAAAAAGGTTACCTATTGAAGGCAGTAGTAGTAGGTATGGTCCGTAATTTGAAGGTTTCGGTTTCAATTTTCCAAGTATAACATTTTAAATCATCAGAGAATATCAAGTTGGTAGTTAATCAGTGGTCACAAACAGCTGTTCACCGTGGTTACCATAATTATAATTTACATATTAGATTATAGGTACCAGTAAGTAAGTATAATAAAATTTGTAGTTAGTCATATACCTGCCGAAAATAGGTATTATCAAGGATCGAGCAGTTTTAGTGGCAGAAAATAAATTATTATTTTTTTGTGCCATTCTTATTTCCCACAATAAGCAAAGCGTGTGAACTTTTTAGCATTGTAGTGGGTGAATGTAGCATACAAATGAACGTCTACAATTCAGTTACCGCAGATTGCAAAACTAGCTTTATGTTTGGTTCGGTCGGGTATACTTACATACATCTCAGCCTTGTAACCTTGCGCGCGTGTGTAAAATAGTCCAATACCCTTGTGTACTCGCATAAGGCCTGTGCCAAGGTTACTAGGGTCTGAGTGACAGTTTACCGACCAGGGCCAACTCGACCATTTGAGGATTCTGCCTTAAAAACTAATCTGCGTTAGTACCTACCTATTATTACTACAAGATTACTTATACAGTAGTGGTTAATGAATTGATAATAACACTAAATTTAGGAAAAAAATTGGTTGTCGCACATTAGAGCAATGAGGCCATTTTTATTTTTTAATGAAATCCTAATCATTTAGCTTTATTTATCGTTTGTTTATGTTACCGGAACAGTGTAAAATTAGGCAGTGGATAATGCAGCCTTTCTAAGCCAATCAAAACGGAACTGACTGGCATTATATGAAATGCCTAGGCATTGTGCACAATTTCAAGTCCAACTAGAACGTATTATTTTATTCTCAACTTGAAACGTTCCAGTCAAAAACTAGTACCTATACAATGGCGTTATTTTCGTCTAAGCTCCGACATATGTAATAAAACATCCGATCAACTTAACTGGAATGGTGACTCATACTAAAAAGTTAATTCTAGCTGAACAAATAGCAGGTAAGAAAATAAATGACCTAACATGTAATCCTGCAATGGTATCAAATCTAAAACAGAATAATATCTTCAATGCAATATGCATTTTTTGGCTGGATATTTCCTGCCCATTTAAGCATAAACCTAAGGCAAAAAAAATATTGCAGACACAATGAAGAATAGAAGCTTGGCGGGTAATTGTGGCATTGGTGTGTTCGTCATTGCCCTTGTGACGGTGGCATTGGCG
Organism: Dalla quadristriga; assembly: GCA_018245335.1. Classification (NCBI taxonomy): domain Eukaryota; kingdom Metazoa; phylum Arthropoda; class Insecta; order Lepidoptera; family Hesperiidae; genus Dalla; species Dalla quadristriga. The sequence goes on along the minus strand of DWLO01000492.1, from coordinate 12,431 downwards.
TTCGGCACGCCTAGCTGGCTCGTCAGTGACTACAGAATAAGAGGGGCGAGATTGGACAGGTATGCTCCTATGATTAATAGCTAATTATTTATTTGTCTCGGAAGGAGGTCGCAGTGATTTTTAACGACATTTGAAGCGCTCCTATTGAATCGTATAGTTCGTAAGAACGCGGCAATTCATGTTTGCATGGGTTTTTCATGGTTTTACAATAGCTGCAATTTCTTCAATCTCTATAGAAAACAATCACTTCCTAGGCCAGTATGTGCAAATGTGGCCATTACTATGTATGTTTTTTGTTTGATAACAATATCAAACGACTATGCAGTCCCACCAGCCACTGCCGCCCATGTGTGACAAATCTCGAATAGGACTGTACGACGGAACTGTATCTGGTGTTACTAGGAATATTAGTTGGTAAGTATTCGTTAGTAATTAGATTACTATATATTATTAGTGTAAGTTAGTCCTGTTAGTAAATATTAGTAATCCCAGTTGGTACAATAAAGATTCGTTGTGTTGTATTGTATTCGAAGCTGTTCACACATGCGTTTCTATCCCTGAGGACTGAGGTTGTCGCCACTTGTATTTTTAAGTTTCCTGATCGAAACACAATTCTTGAAAAAACAATTATTTCGCAGAAATTAGTGTGGCGTTTGCCCCGCCCCGGGCGAACGTTTATAGATTATATCGCACCCTTAGTGATACACAGACCTAATAAGACTTAGGCTCGAATTGAGTTACGCATACTCACTGGCTTCTGTTAACGCCATCTATGATTTTAACTTTAAATTACAACGAAAATCGCCTTCTTTGTTGACACGGCGAAACATAGGTCTCTTTCATTCTTATGTTTTTTGTTACCGGACAAAATTGCAGAATGATTTTTTTGCGTTTTCCCAAAAATCTACTTTTTTGAGTTAAGCCTGTTTATCATTAAGGGTGCGATATGCACAATAGGACTCGACTGGCATCTGGATAGCTATTTAAAATTTCCTGTTTAGTTACTTAGTAACTAAATTCTTAGGCGTTGAACAGTTTTATTACTTACTCATCTTCTCAGGCCATTCGACATAAACATAAACTTCGACATAAATAAATATGTCGTGCAAAGATTTATTTACTCTTTCAGACTGGGATTATGGAGTCATTGCTTCAGGTCACTTCCAGATCCCTTGGATCAATATCAAAGACGTTTCTTTGTCGGATGTCGATGGGTCTACGATCCTTTCACAACGGGATACGACAAAATACGTGGATACTTGCTGCCCGGTAAGATTAATTTCACGGTAATCTAGGACTGTTGTTAGTCGTTTAACGATGTAGCGGTGACAATAGCATCCAGATGATGATTGCTGCCAAGCCTGACTATCCCATTCAGAGACATGGTGGAAGTCGCTCGGGGGCTGGGGAAATAGGCATTTCTCAGTCCTGTATTGCCAACCTACAGAGGGTATTAAACTATGGAATTACTAACTATACAATATTCATACACAAAATTGTTACAAACTTTTACTACCTACCAAAAATAAGGATTGTATGACCTGAATTTAACATTTATTATTATTACTATTAACTAGTCAAAGGATTCTTGAAGTGATTAATTGCGAAGCGCCCATATCCGCGCGGCGAGTGTCAATCGTAACTGATCAACATCATTAAGCAGCCGCGCCGCCGCATCGGGCCGCAGGCGAGAGGTGAATGGGTGACCAGTAGTGGCAAAATTTTATGAGCGTTTCCGTGTTTCGGAGGGCACATAAGCCCTCGATCTCGGTCGCTGTCGTGTGATCACAGTCATTCAATTTTGTCCGAGGCCTTTGGGTCGCTTAAAAACTTCCGACACCCATGTTGGTCACTCACCCTTATATTAATCCGCGCTTGACCAGCCTGGTGGAATACGCTTCAGGCCCTCTCAGTTGCGACGAGAGACCCGTGCCGCGGCGGCCAGCCCCAAAGTTTTGCTCTAGGCCGCGGATGCCGCAGTATATTTACTGACTATTTGTCAAAGTTAGTGGTGTACGTATTGGAATATGTTTAACGGTCAAAACTGTTATCTATCAACTATAATATAACAATATTATTCTAAGTAACATAAAATATATTGTTCCAGGTTTCATGATAGCAACTCAATTGTTTTTCACGTTATGCCTTCTCGGAGTGATGGTATCAACAGTTCTGGTTCTCATATTCTTCCTATGTTGTGGCCCAGACCAAAACAGATTTGAACAGTTAATAAAAACCATAGGTTTTGTTATGCTGGGTTCAGGTGAGGGCTTATTAACTTTTTTTACAAAAATCCCTGCGTTTATGTGAATTGCCATTACGGGGCAAAATCTTATTCCAAGAACAAACTGCAGAAATTAAATAGCAGCAAATGTCGCGTGGGGTGATTTCTTCGCGTCATAGTGATGTACGTATACTGTACAGACCCTAAAGACAGTAACGTTTTTTTTCAGGCATCAGTGGCTGTATTGCAGTTATAGTTTTTGCGTGTTTTGGGAACGCAGATGGTTGGATGCCAGATCATCCGAACAATTATCTAGGTATGGCCTTAGATTCGCAAGTTTTTCCACAGATTTATTTTCGTTATAATGATAAAACTTATTTATCACTGCCTTTTCCAGGTTGGTCCTTTGGGCTGGGTGTTGTTGGCGCCATAGCTTGTCTGGTAACTGCAGCACTTTTCTTAGCCGAAGCTAACATACAGGCAAAAAAACGTAACAGGTTCAAAGAATCTCAAGCACGTTTCGAATTGGGACACGAATCTCAAGCTTGAAAACATCGACTCCCAACTTTACGATTAAGTATTGCGACATTTCACAAGAATAAAAGTGTTCTTAATGTGCCTTTAAGTTAAACCTAGAATTAGTGATGTTTATCATCAACAAAATCTTATTTTACACGCATATTGATGCAAATACGTTATATTATCACCGTTTTTAGATTTGATAGCGTAATAAGTTTTTCATTATAAGACGATAGTGACAATATCATATTTTTTTATTTAAATTGACTAGTGTAGTTTATTACAGATCGTTTTAGTTTTCAAAATTGCTTCGTTTGTATTGTAAAACTTTAGAATTCTGCTCAGCTTTAAGAGATCGATTTATATATAGATATTGCTTGCAATGTGTTAGTGATATCTGCCACCGAATCAAGTAGTAGTTATTCTATTTTAGATATTATTATGATATTTAAGGCTGAAAAGATAAAATAAAATAATGTGTATCGCCATCACTGATATAAGTAGATGACCACGAAACATTCGGGATTTAAGATGTGAAATGATCAACCAATGGTCATATTTAGTAAGTACCTGTACTAAAGAGAAACGATAGTTAAAAAAAATCACAAATGAGCATTTATGTTCACAAGAACTGTTATATCTATAACTTAAACCGTCCATTTCTTTATGCTTTAAAAATACTAGATAGATATTTTAGATATTTTAAATATCTGTTCTAAGTTAAATAAGATTATGTGTTGTAGTTTTTTATTGCCCTATTGCTTTATTATTTTAAAATGTATAAGACAAAATGGTTCTTATTATCGAGTACTAAGATAATATTCATTTTTAGCATTAACGAATTAATTTTTTTTTTTAATTGTAGAAATATAATACTAACATAAACGCCAATTAATGCACCACAATGTTAGGTTGTATTATGGCTCAAACTTCGACTAACTTATAAAAGATTTTGCTCGAAGTTCTATTTAAGCTCATTATTACAAATTAGCTAATTGAACATTACGAATGTCTTAAAGTGTAAATTAATTAAGAAATAGCTGTTTGAGTAATTTCATTGAACACAATTTATAATTGCAATGTAAGTAATAACATCACAGGTGGAAATATTAATGATGATATTAAAGGGGTTTAGAACTTGTTTACTTGTTTGATATTATGCCACGTACGGCATAATATCTGTCATTAAAACCATTTCGATCGCCGCTCGAGCTATGCCAAACTGTCGTAATCCCCTTCTACTTTTATTTATAAAATATTGAATAAAATAAGTTTTACCGATTTTTTATGTATTTTAAAAATAAATATGTTATAAAATAAAATTATGTTGACTTTTATATTCCTGCAGGGATCGACATAGGGATCAACATACGTACTCACAATAAACATTGTTTTTTATTATTAAAAAGTAAGTTATTTGTGCTTCCAAGAATTCCTACTAACCAAAGAAAAAGCGATTTGGATTTTTTCTGGAGACTACATTATTAAGAACGCTTCATATAAAGACAAAACTTTTTTTAGTATAACATTGGTTCAAACTTATAAGCGCCGCTCCTTAGGTCACGTATTTCATGTCACAGCTGAGGAGGCTTGGAGCGTTCTCTATCACGCTGTGCCATTGCTGATTGGTGGAGGTTCACCCCATGAACGTCAGATCTGAACCAAGTTATGCTGCACTAAGCTGGCCACAATTAAGAACGCAGAATTTTAATTTTCATTATTTTAATGAAAAAGAATACTTTGCCCTAGTGTATTTTTGATGTGATTTTAGCTCCATTTAAATGCTATGCAAATGATACATTTTGTTTAAAACTTTGTTATCAACAATGGAAAAAAATAAAAAGTGTGATAAACGCGCCTATAAACACAAACTTATCGCGAATAATGCGTATGAACCTATATAATTTGCATGAAGATAATTATGAAAACTAGACATTTATGCAGTGGAAATTTGTCCCGTCTCTCATGATCTTAAAATAGACACGATGAAAAATATTTTTCATATCATTTCATTTATTTTAGTCAACTATATGTTTACAGTCTCCGGACCACACCCACATGTGCAATATATCTATACTAATAATATAAAGAGGAAAGATTTTTTTGTTTGTTTGTAACGAATAGGCTTCAAAACTACTGGACCGATTTAATCAATTTTTTCACTAATAGAAAGCTAAATTATCAGGACATAACATAGGCTATAATTTATAATTTTTATAAGGTGTAAAAAATAGTCTCAAAAATTTCCTTTTATCGTGTGCGCTGCTAAAATGGTTAAAGGTAAGACGAAATTATGTACTAATGAATTGTGTACTACTCTCGTTAAAGCAAAGAGTTTAATAATACAGACGCTATAGTAAGGGAGGAAGCTCCTTCATATCATAAATTATGTTCTAATTTTAACCATAGGTATGTAGTAAAGTATACAGTTATAGTAGTTTTACCTTTTTAAAATAATATTGGTTACCAAAAAGAGGCAACCGCCATCCTTCAGGATTAGCGAGCACCGCATTTGTGACCAACTTCTAATAGACTAGATGACACAATTGTATTAATGTTTTAGAGATTAAGATTCAAAGGACGGCATTCGTCGAGTGTGCCGCTTGTACCTTATGACGAAATAATTAATTTACTTTCATTCATTGGTCATTCATTAATGTCCACCGTATTAATTGCAAAGAAGCTTAGGCTCTTCGCACTCGGACTTTGTAGGAGATGGTGAGCTCCACTCTCTGGATCCCGGCAAAGGGTCCTTTTCTTCTTTCCAGTAATTGTGATTGATCAGCACCACTTCCATCGATGTCGATGTAATAAAGGCCAGTATGGCCAACAGCAATATTGCATTCCAAATAAAATTCGTCTGTGGTAAAAGAAAATCTGTCAATGTCATGTGTCGACTGCTGCTGGTGTTGTCTCTGTCTGATTATTGATGGAAGAAAAAGAAACAAATTTTATGAATGAACCGTTGTTTACGGTTGTTTATTTAATTTTGATTGGCAAATTAAAACTAAATTAAAGTCTTTATTGGTATTTTAGTTACTTAAGTAAATAATTAAAAGCCGCGTATTTCTGGCCATCATGACTGCTGATGCTAATAACGAGTATCCTAAGGCTTCAAGTGAGTATTTGGGCACGCCCATAATACCCTAGATTTGCGGTAACTGAGGAATAATGTAGTAGTTATTTGCAATTAATGTTAACTTTGTTTTTAGTAGTTCTGATGACATTTTCATTTTCCTATATTCAGTTTTAGATATTTTGTAATCTAGTGGTTATGATACCTTTTGAGTTGTTATTCAATTCATGTTCAACTATTTTATTGATATTCTACACCATATTAAGCTTTCTGAGGAAATATACTAGGTTTTAAAATCATAGGAAGATGACTGAATGATGAATGATGAATGAATTTGTGACTGACCACTAGGTATATAAATTATGAAAATCAATATATATTGTTATTGATGATTTATTATTATACATTGGTTTGTGTACAATACAGAAAATTTGTATTTTGTTGTACATATCTTAAACTTATACACATGAATTTGTATTTGTTACAGATGCAACCCTTATTGGTGCCACTATTACTTATGTGGCAGGCTTGTTTTTGCTTCTGTCCTTTGCAGGCCCATACTGGATAGAGTCCTATCCAGAGATGTTCTCATCATTTAAACATATGGGTTTGTGGGAGTACTGTTTTGATCGTTTCCGCTTTCCATCATATCAGTTCAATAAACTCTTCCATGGCTGTCACTATGTATTTAGTCAGGTAAGATTTTGTGCATACATGAAACAGTTTTTAAGTCATACTATTCCATAGTTTGTTTCACTAGAAATAATATTCTCTGGAAATAATATAATGATGCTGTATTTCAGTTACAAAGACTAAACTACAGACCTAAATAGTACCTAGGCTTTGAATGTTCTAATTGTTAAACATTGGTAATTATTGACTGAAAACAGTCAATTAAGAAGAACAGTCTGATGTAATTTTTTTAGTTTCTAGTCATTTTCAAAAGACACATTTCTGATAACAGTGTCACTACATTCAAAATGCAAATGAAATACATTTAATTAAGCTATTTGTATTAACGTTTTTTAATAGGAATTTTATGTGATCCGTGAATGGCTGCTACCTGGTTGGTTGATGGCAGTGCAAGCATTTGTGACTTTGGCTCTTATGCTGTCTTTCTCTGCCCAAGTACTGCTTGCGTGTGTGATTGTGCGCATGCCCCTACGTACTGTGCTGCGCTACGAGTGGATCTTTGTGTCTGCTGCTTTCACAATGGTTGCTATATCAAGTAAGTTGAATGGATGAATAGGATACATAATGTTGAATTCACCATAAGTATTAAAATCATATTAAAGCTATCTAAATGTCATAGTTACAAATATCATAATCATTATCATGAAATCAGTTTTTAGGTTCAAATGTTTCATAATTATTTGAATGAAACTGAATGCAATTAATATTGCAAATCAGTATTTCCATTTAGTATTTAGTTTTATGACTTACAAACTTAGGTGCATATTTAAATGGGCAACATAATTAATTATGTATGACATCTTTGTTGTTTTCAGGTGTTTTCCTGTTTCTAGCAGTAGCTATATTTGGAGGCAATTGTTATCGTAGAGACTGGCTTCTATATCCATCATTCAATGTGCTTTCCTGGTCATATGCATTTGCAGTTGTAGCATTTATCCTTTTTGGTAAGTTAGAATGTATATTAAGTTCATACAATTTTGTTAAATATAAATGTAGGAAGTATGTGACCTGTGTTATAATTTTTTGGTGGTCACGATTTTAAATTTAAGTTAATAAATTAAATTGTCATGCATTTCTAACTTGCATTTATCATTGATTTTTTAATGAGGAATTTTTTAAAGCATGCTGTTAGGTAGTGTCTTGAAAATGAGTTTTTCTGTGTAATCTTCATTAAACTTATACCTACTGACAACAAAGGACTCAGACTACTTACTGTTCTAAGTGCTCTATGCTCAGTATTTCTGGATGTCAAGAAGTAGAATTTACTGCTGTTGAAGATGTATAAAAAAATAATAAAATGCTTAAACAAATTGTGCACCATGTCCTAGGCATTCATACGTACGGGCCTTGTCTGTCTTTGTGGGGTGTCAGATCACTGTAAAATCTCTATGTAATCTTGGTATAAATTTATGTGACTGACATAACTTCCTGAAGTTATAAAAATTCTACCAAATAAGGGTTGTTACAAGTATCTAGTTATTCTTGTTTTTTGTGTACTTATTCCTTTATATACTTAACAAGTTTTTTTAATATTTATAAATTAGTAAGGTACCTTATGTTATGTATTTACGTTACAGCCTGTGTAACAATTAATTTGCTGAGTTCTTTCTTTCTCGCAGGTATTGCAGCAATTCTACTGTTCCTCGAGTCCCGCAAGCTGTACGAGCTTCGTCTGGAAGCCAAGAACCTGGTGGCTCAGATGCAGCATAGCCAGCCGGAGCGCGCCTTGCACCACCTTCGCGACCAGCTGCACCAACAACAGCAACTTGGCTATTTTAGAAATTAGATCCTACTGATCTAGACTTCATTTTATGTAGCAATACCGTGACTGCGTGGACCGACTGGATTTGCTTGTATATTTCACCGAGGCTTTGCCCACGGCTCCGCCCGCGTTGAATTCCCTTATCTATTCCACAGGAATCGCACATTTTTCCGGCATAAAAAGTAGTCTAAGTCAATCTCCGACCCATAAACTATTTCTATGCAAAATATACCAACAAACAAACTAATGGCCTAAGGATGCACATACATTTTACATCTGGGTAATATATAGAAGTGAGTAAAATATTTGAATGTTGTGCATTAAACAAGTGAACTTAAATTCTATTGCATAGCGCGGAGTTGCGGAGTTGTTACAGAACGTGGAGCCCTATTTTGTCTTTGCTTATCTTTGAATACCTATGTCACATTTAAACATTTTCTTTGGTAGTCAATCGTTTGGATACGAAATTATGTTTCGAACACTTATACACGCTATTTTATAGTACCATTACTGGTAATTCATTACTAATTTTTGAGTCACTTTATTACGAAGAAAATCTAACATTTTATCTCATAACACAATATTGTCAAATTATCAGAAAAGTATTTACTCATTAAGAATTTATATTTTACTACTAATGGATTCTTGAGTCTCCGTTTTCATTATAAGTGGGTAAGCGACCAATACGTGGGCCTTTCCCAAGATCCAGTGAGCGGAGCCTACGCCTGTTGCCGATTACCAACTTAAACTGAATTTGTATGTTTAAATGGAGTCATACCTAACATTATGTTAGAACTTATCTTTAAGTTTTAATTTTAAGTAACATTTCTGACTGAAGTGCATTAATAACGACTTAAGTTAATATGTAATGTATAGTTATGTTTCTTGTAATTGAATCTCAGTGCCCTAATCGCTTAAATTACATTCCGTAATTCCATAATCAGTCAATTTCCGATACTATCTATGATTTCCGATGAGTGTTAACGAAACTTTATTGTAGTGATAATAATACTCGTTGAAATTTTAAAATATTACTACGTACTAAGTCCATCCTAGAGTTCAAAAATATTTATTGTTGTATTCAGAGTTCAAAATTATAAATCTTTAGTGAAATTAGTTACTTACTAAACATAGTAGATATGAAAATGTATTTTTATATATATTATGATGAGCTCTATTAATTTCCCTGTCGATGCCTATTTCAAGAAGTTTTTCCCACCCTATTTTATCAAATTATTCTACAATTTCTCAATGACCGTTTTAGAACATCGAAGAATGGGGTTCATAACTCGTCGCATTTTTTTGTACATTAAGTAGAGAGGTAATGATATCTTGTATTAAGGCTCTTGCGTACGTGACTAATAGGTCGGCGGCAGCCGCCTACTGCAGTTCATGCTGTTTGGCAGCCGCCGTCGACACTTGACTGCGGCCTTCAACATCACCTCGACTGCATTTGAATCGGTTCCGTCGAGAACTCTTGTCAAATTAAACTGTTAGCGAAAGTGAGTCAAACGCAGTCGAGTGTTGGCGGCTGCCGTCGACCATTTGCAATTGAACTTGTCTAGAGCCGTTATGGTAACGGGGTAAAATACCTCGATTATATTCCGTCCTTAAAATTAAGAATTAAGCACTGTACTAAACTGACGTTATAATTAAAGTCAACTAATATTTTTAAAATTGCCTATTTTATTTTTGTATTTGTATTTCCTGTGCCAGTTGATAAAAGAGAGTAGGTAGGTACTAGTCAAAAAGACTTCAGTTGTGAATTACTGAAATCTCCATGGCGTCCCGTTCTGAATCTGAATTCATCTAATAACTAAATGAACCATTCAGCTAGGTACGGGCCCAGGTTAAAAACTAGGGAGGACAAGAATGTCTAAGGAGAACCTTAACTGCTATTTGATGACAAGAAACTAGATCGACTGCCTAACGTGCCTTCTAAAGCACGATAAGACTGCTATTATTTCACCGGCACCTATCGGATTGCGGTTACCTACGACGATGTGTGGACGAAACAAATGTGTTTTTGTGTAGATGTTATGTGTAATGTGTAGGCACGTAGGAGACAATCCACTTTTCACACATAACACGGAGCTATGAACGCTTTGAGTGTGGTGTAATTACCTAGTAGGATTTATGATCGCTACACGAATAAACAGCTTATCAACATAATGGAAAGTTCACGACGGTTAGGTAAAGTTTATCACGTAGCAATAAATAAGCTAACCTTTGAGGAAGCTTAACAGGACGCAAGCAATAAACGTTGACGTACAAAGTTATAGACAAGTAGATACATGTACTTACAGAATAAATACTAAAAAAAGTAAGGACTTAGTTAACGGGCACGTAGTAGTTTTAACGCTTGAAACACAAATACTTAGTTAGCGAGGCGATAATATTGCCCCGTACTACTCATGCAAATAGGCAGGTATATTATATCACGCAAACCTTCGATAAACGCAAACAGGAAGAAACGGTACGCTCGTCCATCGTGTTACAGAAAAATGGGCTAGTTGCAAATACACGTAAACACGCACCTACACAAATAACTAATAACCAACAACAGGGATAGTGAGACGTACTCAGCTGTAGCGCGAAAGATTGGTAAGTTGTCGTATAGCGTGCAAACAAGACCGTGTTTCGTGAGCCACTTAACGAGACCCGTGACGCTGGTCATTGGTTCTGAGACCACCCACGATAGGCAAGTAACTCCTTTTTTGATTTAATCTAAGAAGCAAACTATGTATTTACCTGGTTTATCGAATTGTTGACACAGCCTTAGGACATGGTCAACTGTAGTCTGTGGCACGTTGCCGTCGATAACTACCAGCGGTGCATTCCTCAAATATTTTATGTGTTTGTCCACCTGGTATAGTTTACTAAGTATGAAATTATTTCTGTTAAAAACAATGCTCATATTGTTCAAAGTAGCTACATGTGGGAAGGGCATAATGACATCACTGCAACGATGCCGACACGATTGAAAAAGCAGACTCGGGGACCTGGCTGTTTGATAGCCTTTATTACCTTCGTCATAAGAAATGGCTGTTATTAGATCGATCTTTCCATTTCATCATCAACCCATCACTATCACCAGCCCACTACTGAACCCATATCTCAAAATCAGAAGGGATGGGTATGAGACCAAGAGTGTTTGTTCGCGGGCTTTGGTTGTTATTTGTGATGTTCTTCTACGCACACAAATAGAAGTTAGTATACAAATTGCAAAGCTTAAATACGCAGACGTATCCGCGAGCAACATTTAGTGTATAATACAGAAGAGACACTCACCAAGTCAGTTGTTATGTGTCCATGAATATTCATGTCTCCGAGACCTAGCAGGCACTCGCCTTGGGCGTCGAAAATTGCTGCATACATTGAAGTTCTCGTATCTTTTACTACACAGCCTGAAATGTTTCGTAAAATTAGAAATGAAGGTTAAAATATAAATTTATATTTATGCTACATATTTTGTGAGAATATAATTATCTAATTTATCTAATCAGATTAGTAGGCGTTGGCTGCAACCTATAGCGGCCCACTGCAGGGCACGGTCTGAGAAGGCCTGAAGCGTACACCACGCTGCTCCAAAGTGGATTTAGTAGATTTACTAGTTTCACATTTTTGAGCTCTTCAATTAAAATCTTATCTTGATGCCAATGTAGGTATGCCACGAACGATCGATAGTAACCTACATGGGATTGCTAGCAAAATTGACATATTTTTTCTATAGTCGCCAATTAGTAGTTAATAGATTTATTGATTGCCTTGATTTCTCGGTCAAGAGTTGACATTTTTGTCTACAATATTACTCTTCACAAATAAATATATACGATAAAGCCACGTCATCAAATATTCTTTAAAAATTATTGTTACTTGAAGCCTATTGGAAATATTCCTTACCAATAAATAAAATTGGAGTGTCTGTCTGTCATATAAAAAATAAGGTCAATAATCAAATGGAATATTCTTTTGATATGACATCTAAACAAAATCAACCGTATTTAAAATATACTGTATAGGCTCCGAAACCGCTGAACAGAGTTTGATTAAATTTTCAGGGATGGTAGCGGATAATTTAACTTACCGTATAGATTGTTTTATCTCAATATCACAAACGGTTTTTTAGTTATAGCTCTTAATATCTGTTACCCAAG
>DWLO01000491.1:0-20095 GCA_018245335.1 Dalla quadristriga | reverse complement strand
ACTGAAAATATTAGAACGTGCGAGCGAGAGAGATGCGAATCGCGGGAGTCCTCAAAATGATGTTATTTGTAACCCTACTTGTAACCATATCAAGGTTACACATTGATATCCTAATGCGGGGTGACCAGGATCCTTCCGACATTGGACATACACACTATTCATACTAAATATCGACCAAGACCCGACCGGGAACTGAACCCCTGACTTCCCGTTCGGCGCGCAGCAACCCTGGTCACTAGAAGATTTAGAAATATTTACGTGTTATTCAAGAACCTCTGTGCAGAAAATGGTTCTAATCGCGCTGGAACACGAAGATTCCTATTAACTATTCCTATAGACATCTAAGGAGGTCGTCGTACGGTAATTTAAGTTTTGTCGTAAAATTGCGGTTGTTAAACAAATCTTAAAGAATCCTTCTTTTCTCCGACTTACCATTTCTCGGTAGATCCTGTTGAGCCTGTAAATCCTTTGAAACTGATCACTTTCGTCTAACACTCACGCAATATTATCGATTTATCACAACCAGTTTCTCATTATTGGGTCACAACGGCGGGAAAGGGGTCACTTTCATTCGGCGCTTCCTGAGGTTTAGGTCTGCGGGCGAGACGCCATGTTTGCGCAATGGATGCGCTCGCGGCTATCGTCAGTGGCTGACTGCGCGCGCGGGCCCCACCACTGCTCCTGACCTACACCGCGGCGTACTCAGCTCACACCGACTCCGGTAAACAAACGGTTCACCGACCGATTAGTCGTTGAGCTTCGTAAAAAGCCTCGTCCGCCTCATGGTCGTCTCGCCACACATTTGTAATTCAATATGGTAACGGTTCCGAGAGCGTTCGCGCGTTTAACCAGCTCGCGAGTTGTAGGTCGCGCCGCCGTGGCACGGAAATGTTTGGGATGCTGCGCCAGGTGTGCGCATCCATTTACGTTTCATATCATTAACTCGTACCTTTTGTAAGTAGCAAACAAGTAATAGTGCGGTCTCTAACGCCCATTGACGTCTGTAACCAGCCTCAAACATACCTTTTGAAATAGTTAATAATAGTACTCTGTAAGTTAGCGTTCGTTCTATTCGAAGCTGAGCATGATGTGTTACTATTGCTACTTTTGAACACTGAGATGGTCGCCTCTTGTATGAGTGTAACCGGCGACCACACCTTTCAGACCAAGGTATAAATTGCTTGATAAAGCAACTGCTTCACAGCAGTAATGCTACCTACCCTGAACCGTGAGCATTCTATAAGCTTTTGCTCATGTGTTTCGTTTCCGTTTGTATTTTCAACATTTGCATATACGAAAGAGAAAACGTTTCGCGTATTGCGTTAGTCATTGCGCCTTCTCTTGATTTATTTGCTTTCTTTTCGAGGTCATGTATTTGTCTTGAAAATTGCCTTCTGAGTGAAAGTTAAGCGGTGTTCGTTGTATACGTGATATTTAATTCTGTTGTTTTATTACCCGTATTTTTTTTGTCGACGTTCATTTATAAGCTATTTTACTTTTCGAGCATGTAGTCACGTGTAGAGTAAATCATACGTATGATATGGAACATGGTGATGTTACGAGTATATCGAAATTGATTTTAAATTGAAACGCAATTTTGTTACAAACATACTGAAAAATGTATGTAACCTCCAGGAAATTTTAAGTAATACACATTCAAAGTGATATAAAGACGCTTGAAAACATGATAATCGTAATAGGGGAATCCATTTGTAGAAATTATGTTATCTGTATGTCTATTAGGGACATCTAGCTCCTAAGCCAAATGAGGCGAGGTCAAATAATTTTCACAGAATACTTCGCGTTTTGACTTTTTACTCTACTAACTTCCATATCCCAGTTCACTCCCACTTCCGTATCCTACGTCAGCCCTCCTTGGGAATGCTTTTATGATTATTTCCATTCTTTCTTTCTACCAAGAAAAGTACACTTAACCGATTGCTCCACCACAATGCTGTTAGTGTTGGACAGCCGTGTCGTCCGTCACTCCCTACAAATTCCAGTGACAACAATTGATTGTTTTCTTTGCAGAGTATCAGACGGGTCTCCCAACGCCCGCACCTGTCTCCTGCACCAGAAGCTGCAGCTGCTCAACTGCTGCATCAAGCGCGCGCTCGAGAGCAAGGGCAGCGCTGCCGGCAACTCGTCGGATGACGAGTTCTTTGACTGCTCGGACGAGGAGGGCACGAACGAGCAGCTGCCGTGGGACAGGCCCGCGGGCCGCCTCAGCCGGCTCGAGAATGCCACTCTGAAGAACGGAGCGCCTCTTTACGTTCCTCGAACACAGGTACTTGTCATGGTTATTTGTTGCTTGTTCGCACTGGAGCAGCACCCTACAAGCCTTCTCAGTTTCGAAGACAGACCCCTGCCCTGCATTGGCCTTGATCCTCTTAACTGCTGCATCAAGTGGGAGCTGGAGAGCAAAGACAGCGCAGCGGCTGCTTGGACGAGAGAACGCCACTTTAATGAGCGGAGAGCCTCTCAATGTTCCTCTCACACAGGTACTTGCTTGTGTGGTCTGGAAATAAACTAAATTTCTGCACATTAGTTTGCACTTTTTGCTTAGGAGAGCAAAACCTGCCTTAAAAATTTATCCTGTAGCCGACACAGTCGGTTAAGGTTGGTTGCGCAGAAGAATTCGGAATCTTTATTTGTTTCGGCCTTTTTCGAACGGACGTAATTTCGACGGTCGTTCAGTATAACCCCCCATGGGGTTCCTTTGCGGTCGAATAACACGTTCTGCCTCCAACTGTGTACTGATAGGTATATTCTAACGGATTTTCTTCTCATTTTCATGCAGCATTTCATTTGTAAATTATGTGAGAAAACGAGAGAGTTCTAGAATGATGCAGTAGCGGAAAGCCGTCAGAAAAACTCAGTACAGGCAAACTGTCGTATGTAGATTTCACTTCAAATACATACTAATACCAGTTAATGTCTCTCCGAGTAATGATAATGACTTTGTTTACTCGCACTCTTACTTGCTAGCATATTATAATGTATGAAATCCAGTAGGCACAAAAAATGTGTCATTAAAATCAAATAAGTAACTTTGGACTAAGTATCTAACTAAGTTTTAATTTTAGTTGTATTGTGTACAAGAATTATTAAATATAAAAAACAAAAAATGTATAATAAGCATTTTGCATTCAAGTAAAAACTACATCGACGACGTAGTGTTTTTAAAAAGCGCAATGATATAACATTTTGTACGCAGGACCCTGCACCAAAAACCGAAGATCAATTAGAAGAAGATGCCGAGTTAATGGCTTCACAGAGTGAAAACGCAAAAGCTTCCGAGCTGTGGGCGAGAATGATGAGCGCCCCACTTCTGTCCGATATGGAAGCGTTCAAAGCGGCGAACCCCGGTGCGGAGTTATGTGACTTTGTCCAGTGGTACTCCCCTCGGGACTGGCTGCCGGACGACGGCGGGGCTCTCAGCGATCGGATGCTTCTACAAGGCAATCCCTGGATGGAAGCGTGGAGCGTGGCTCGCCCGGTGCCCGCGGCGAGACAGCGGCGGCTATTTGACGGAACGCGGGAAGCCGAACAGGTGCTGCATTACTTGCGGTCTCGAACGGTCGGCGTGGTGGCGGAGCTCCTCCTGCCGGCTATAATTAAGGCGGGGGCGGCCAAGGCGATTTCAGAAAAGGTTCCCGGCAACAATGCGTCCGTTGGAGGCGTCGACAAGAGGCGAACGTTTGAGATCGCGGCGCGAGAGCTCTTCGAGGCGGAGAAGGAGGCGAGTAGATGTGCGTGCGTGCGTAAAGTTCTCGGCAACAGTGAAGAGGGGAAGCCCTTGGACGTGGCGGGGCGCACCAGGGTCCTCAACGGCATGGGTGGCGCGCTGCCGGCACCCAGTCGGCGCGAGTTCACGCTGAAAGTAAAAAATACCGTCGCGCCGCAAGTAATGCGGGCCGCCCTTTCTACTGACATGACCATTATTGGGGCGTTCACAGAACGAATAGTTTGTTTGTAGCGCTGACTCCGGTAACGTTAACGATGAATAATGTCTTACTATCCAACGTACACGGAATCAGTTTTATGGAATTGTTCACGTATACTGAGTGGCTATGATAGTAACATTCAATGAAACCTCTTTACACGCTTTAAAGATCGTACATAATAAAATCAATTAATTGTTATTTTAGATAGAAGATTGATGTTACATAGAGACATATATGGAGTGTTTGCAGTTATCCAGTTGTTTGTATAATGGATATTTTTGTTGTTGTTGTAAATACCTATATTCTTTGGATTTACTTATTTTGTACATATTATGGGGTGGGGTATTCACCGTTATCACTATTTGAAAATAATTATTTTATAGTTACAGTCTTTTCATTTAATGTCGTACTATCATATTCACTCTGCCTGAGAACATATACTTTTAAATATATAATTAGATATACATATATAAAAAAGCTTGGCCTTTAAAATATATTTACTCGATCCAACTAAACAAATTTTATACGTTTTAGCGCGTAAATGAATATGATGTCAATTGCCGGTAATAAATTGTTATGTAGATACTGATAACACTATTAATGTCTTAAAATGTTTTGAATTTTAATTATGACTTACTTCGAATGGCTTTGGGGAATTAATTGGTAAGTTGGTGCTTTCATGATTGTGTTATTTCGAAATTTAGGGAAAATATTACGACAAACAATTAGATAAAATTGGAAACTTGTTTTCTTAGATGTAAAGGCTCGTTGTTGACTGAAATTGTTGTCCTTGTCATTCAATTACTATGGGTGCGTTGTTAGAGCCGGTAGATACTATAGACTCTAGTTTCTGAGCTATTGTTATGTATCAGATATATTGTCTTGTTATCAACGTGTTATATATAATGCGTTAAGGGAGTAACTGTTTTCGTCGTTGTCATATTGATGGTCGACATAATTAAGTACATAATTAAATAAAACGTTAACCGCAGTTGTTATGTGTTAATTGAAATTGTAACTTACAATAATTGTTTCTGTTTATAACCGACCTCAGGAAAAAGACGTTCTGTATACTATGTAAGTTTGTTCGCGACTATCTCGAGAATCGCTATGCGGTTTTCAGCTATCGATGGATCTTCTTTCTGTGAAGGTTCTAAGGTTTCTTATAGCAAAGGTATATGCATGAATATCTAAGGCAGTTATTTTTTCTTACAAAATAAATTTTACATCTATCCATTGAAATTGATTAGGTAGTTACCTACTTTGTTTACTTATCTCTAGCATAGGTTGTAGCCTCTAAAAATGTTTTGCCTTCACCGAAATTATTCCACTATGCGGAAAATGTGAAGATTTAATGCGCTAAGTTAATTATTCAAGCGTAATAGACACTCCGGGGACATACGATGGTACTGAGTTTAGCAACCCTCTCTGACTCCAGAGGAGGTATTTAAGCTGTTTCAGCTGCCAACAAGGGGAAGGTACTTACGCCAGGTGAATACGTAATTCGTTATTATAAAACCCAGACACTACAAATAGCAAAGTTATAAAAAAACACGCCGACGCAGCTGTCTTGTGCATTAATATGAAGAATTTTGAGCTATATTCGGCTTGCTCATACCTAAATCTCTCTGTTTGTAGGTACATTAACGTCTTCCTCAATGACTAGAATAAGTAGGTATTAAAATATCATAAAGCTACCTCTTCCAGTTAATTACTACTAGCTAGGCTGTTCGTAAAAGCTAGACCGTATCCAGATGACTTAAAAAAATAAAGAATTCAATACAATTTATTGGTGCAGATTTTTCATTCACTATGTATATAAAATGGGTGCATTTATAAATGTTGGAATTTGTATTTTATATAGCGTTTGTAAGTTTTTGGGTCTTGAAATGTTTTAGTATGCTTCTATTGGCTTGACCAGTTGATCATAAGTTGAACTGACTTGCTTGCGTCTTACGTAAATATTTTAGTAAACATAGTATGTATATGATATATAGTAAATATCTACATATTCTTTACTCGCGTGTAATTCGCTTCCGATAGGTGCACTATGCACTTAAACTCTAATGAACTTGCTTAAGTCCGATGACTCAAAAATAAGGGTTATACTATACTTTGGCTAAAGGTACTGGAAAAATCTATGATGAGTAATGTAATATGACTTGCTTAATAGATTTAGACGACCACTGTTGTAGCGCATGCTGTCAGGAAATATGAGTAGGTACTGGAACGAGGCAATTATCAGTGTGCAAGTATGGAGTTGATGCTCATTTGATTAGTGTATTTGAGCACCGTAACATGCGTATCATGGGTAATGAAAAAGGATATAATATTAATCGTAAGTGCAAGTATTAAGTTACGGCTCCTTTAGATTTCGATATATTTCGACATTCTACGATCTTATCGTAAAAAGGGTCTGACGATGGAGCCAGAAGATGGGTAGGCACTGGAAGAAAGCCATGTCAACTACCAACTGATATTTAAAGTTTGGACTTAGATACTAAGCCTTTATTTAATATATGGTGAAACAATCTTATAGAGCCGGTAGTCGGGTACTAGATCAAGTCAATGGCAAATTATATAAATATTAAGTTTGGATTCGTTTGTTTTTTTTATGTGGGCCTGTTGCCTTATCTTGTACCTACCCTATAGTTATATAGTTTTAAACTAAAGATTTAAGAAAAAACTTTAACAATGAAATCAATGTTTTTATTTATAGCAGTACTAAAATAGGAGTTTGATTGTAATATCAATATAAACATCTTGAATGTGCCGTTACTGGTTATAATATTGTTACAAACTCCATTTCAAGCACACGCTGACCAAATGACATGGTCTGAAACCAGTATGTTGTGTGTCGCAGACTGTGCTCTATGTATAGCTTTACTTTCTCTCGCAAATAGCTGGCGAATGAATCGCGACGAAGCGTGCAGATGAAAATATGCTGCTCTATTAACATATCGCTACGAATGAGTTGCCCTCAAATGGAAGTGGAAATTTCCTCCGCCGGGAAATCGGGAAATACGAATGCAATGCTATGCCGTTGAACTTATACTTCTGCGAATTGCCAACTTCGATTTGTTCATACGTCGAAAATTGTGTGGCTTATTAAAACTAAGTGAAGGTACATACCATTATACCTATATAGGACGAGCGTGGATGCTTTTTACCTTTAGATTTAGGTCGGCTACGCACATTCGAAATTCGAATTCGGGATTCCGAAGGCAGCGCGTCATAGAAAATCTTCAAACCTATCGTACGTTCAGAAGTTTCCGAAGAGGAATATAGAATGCACCTATGTGGCCGACCTTCGCTGTTTAAAATAAAATCCGACACCATAGACTATGTAAGTACAATTTAATTGAGAATGCTAGAAACTGGCTATCATTAACAATTATTACAAGCGAACATAATTGCGCCTACCGCTATCAATGTTATTTTTATGTAAATTTTATAAGTACTAAGATGCCGAAAATACACTAAGACTTGAGAATATTACAAGGCCCTCGTTTCATTTATTCGCCCTTGAGTCTCAGTCGTTCAAATAGCTAATTCTTTTTTAAGCTTTATGGAGAAAACTTTATTTTATGCGGGTCCACCCTGTTTTAATGTTACTTATCGAAATAGCAAATGGACATTCAGCCCTCAATGCTAAGTGGACCACAACCCAATTGTCGAACCAAACCTATCGTTCGCAAATACTTCAGAGGACGAAAATGGGGCCATGTGAATAGTGGTTCGGTAACAGAAGCTTCCGTCTTCTTGGTCACGAAGTGCAAATATAAAAATTGTTTCATAGCAAAAGTGCTGGTACCTCACCGTTCAAATGACAGTAAATATTCCGCATGGAGTAGCGTGGAGTGCGTTCCAGGTCTCAGTTATGAGGAGAGCTCCGTGCCCTACAGTGGGCTGCTAATGGCTTGCCGCCATATCGGTTATATTTGTTTGTCTATGAGTTGACTCTCTCTACAGTACGCTAAGCGCGTTGGAATGAGGCCGTCGGTAAAGGTCCTTAGGTCAACGGCGATATACACTTTCGCCTTTGGGCACTGCGGAACTTTGGATGTCTATATTGTAGTTATCCAAACGCTACCTTCGCACAAACACTACTTCCAAGAAAAAATTAGTAGGTCTAAGTATGTTCTCATACTATACCATCAATATCAATGTAATGTCTTGCCTTAGGTACTTGGCCCTTACTAGAAAAGACAAATTAATAGGTACATACCATACATAATACGTACACCTACAATTTTATTGACTTGGCACGTATGACGGGTAGCTGATTTCGTGATAAAATTTTAGTGATGCGTCAATTGTCACCGCGTCGGACCGCAGTGGAAAGGAGTCAAGTGGTGGGCCGTGCCGGGACCGCATCACAATATCGCGTCCCCGTTAAATGAGCTCACGTAGGTACGCAGCAGGAAGCGAGTGTGAAGGCGGGTGTCTCAGGATAGAGATAAGCGCGGCGCGCGGCGCGCGGAGCACGCATGCGCGCGGCGGCCGGGAGCTCGGAGACCGCTCAGTGGCGCGGCGGGACGCCTGGTCGATTCCAGGCCCTTCAGGGGGGCGCGCAAACACTCAAATCTTGAAACCAAATCAACCGTAAATTTCAGCCTTAAAACTACTCGGTTTCCCTTCAACTGTCGCAGTTTCCTCGCGTCGCGAATGCGCGACGTCATAATAGTCCCGTAAGCCAACAGGTAGCGACATCAGAACTGTTGAATTTTTATTTATTTATGCGCGATTTTATGACATTTAAAGACAGCGGAATGGGATACCTCGGCGGGAAGGACTCGTGACGAGTGATATCGCAGTGAGCGTCTCTGACGCGGAAGTTCGGATTGATTGAGTAATTTCGTTTAAGATTTCCTAATTGTTACAATTGTGTGTTGGTGCTTTCGTGTCCGTGATGTTATATACCTAACCTGGCATGGTAATGTTTGTTGTTATCTGAACACTCGCAAGTACGTCGAAGATCCTTGTGCCATTGATGCGGTAATGACCAACGGACTTGATTCCAAAAAAGAAGCAATAATGCATAACAAACTGAAATCGCTAAAGGTAAGTTGTCTATTTATTTAATGATATGCACTTGTTGCATTGTATTATTAAACTTGCGAGTGATTGTGAAGGGCGGATGATTTTACACCTTCCTTCAGTCCGCTCATAAATTAAAGTAGAAGTAACTCATCTGGTACACAGGTGTATTTCAAAGATTGATTTAAATTGACATAAGCCGTAGGGCTGTAAGCGCTTCATTGCATTCTATTGCATTGCTTCATAACATTAGTGAGTTGGTGTTAGGAAATAAAGGTTTTAATTAAAACTCATCATAATCTTATCTGTTACATAGGAAAGGTTAGTTCAATAATCAGTGTGGGAGTCAGTGCATGGAAATGCCTATATACCAAAATATAAAATCATTCGATAAAGGCTGCACTGTGATAGGTGCTGACCTGACATAGGTAGTAATCACAGAGTACATTGATTTATACTTAAAGTAGTAATAAACGGTTGACGTAAACGTAAATCTTTTTTTATAAATTATTTCAAAAATAGCTAACGACCATGCAGTCCTACCAACCACTGCGGCCCATAGACTAGACATATACAAAAACTTTAAATAGGACTGTACGAGGAACTTTTAGTTAGTTAGTCATAAGCAGCCGATGACAGCGTGATGAAGAGAATGGAAATCAGCATCATGAAAACGTCCTGAGTCACAGAAAGGTTAAGGTTACGAACTCGTATAAATTTGAAAAGGGTTAGAGTTAAGGTAACCGCCTGCGCTGTTTCTCTTCCTGCCCTAAGGTTGATTGGTAAAGAACGCTTTTAGCGTGAAGTACGTCTCTGTCATATCACTTACAGTGCAAAGTTAAATAAATAACCACCATTCTCGCCCAGCGAGTGTTGTCAGTCGTCATTCCTCGTGCCCTTGAGATTATTATGGAGAACTCTCGTCCAGGCTTTCTCGCCAAGTTAACCTTCATCGTCAACGTAATTAAAGTTAATTAAAACACACTTTATTAAGGTACCCCTCGGTTAACACTGATTATATTTCATCAGTTTTATTTGTCACTTCATACAGTAATTAACTTCTCGTGGTATAGTGGCCCAATTTATCTGACCCGGTGGCTAAAATTGGAACTAACTGACGTTTATGTACATTTTCTTTTAAATGGGTCGACGACAGCGACACCGTCAGCTGTCAGTCACCGTTTCACATAATTTAGTAGACCTAATTCGTCGACAGCTTATACTTTAGCATGTTTTTAGAGAATTGCACCCCTCAAACCAATATCAAAAGTTGGTAGCAAATACATTGGCTACATCACTACTCCTCATTATTTATGCCTTCAGAGCTGGATGCGAAGTGTTTTGGAACACTTTAAATAGTTGTGAGTTACGTGGGGTTAGCAGTTCCTCTGGATAATATTTATTTATTCAGCCAATCATCAATTTCATTCAGTCAGTTAACTTTAAGCTCAGGATAGGAATTCTACGCACAGATGGATACACGCAAACACTTCTACTAGGTATACCGAAGCGAACATTCTCGTAGAGATCGCCAAGAATAAGACCGCTCAATGTAATGTCTTACAATATAGTTTAAATAAATAAGTAATATCTATCTAGTCTGTGACGCGTAATTGCTCACAGCTCTACATGCGTTATCTGTCTAATAGTTTCTACGCCATTACGACTCTGTCTGATAACTAAAAGTTTACTCCTCTTGATAATGATGTTTAATTGTTATATCTACTTATTAGTTAAGAACTCAAAATTTATGATTGGACACACCAAACCGAAACCTGTACCTGAACCAAATTATGCTGTAGTGAAGTGATGGTCGCTTAGTGGTGGTGTGGAGCGTACGAAAATTATTGAGTTTGGCTGCAACCCGTAGTGGCTCACTGCAGGGCACGGGTCTCTGCTCACAATCGGCTCAGGCATATTGGTTCCCCATTATAATATAAGCTCCACCCAAATAACTTTACGACCATGAAAACACTTTATAAGTCTATAAACGATTGAAGCTTGGGCGATAGCTCATAAACTCACACTTTGCTAACTGTTTGTCCGTATCAAAGTGAACGAACGTCACTTTGATATAAGAATAATTTTATAAAGAAAACGCCAATTTTGATTGTGACTGTAATATTACAGCCTGCAAATCTGAAAAAAGCTGGGTTGGCAATTTGTCTTAAAAGGCAGTACCTACATTATGTTTAAAATAAGACTGACCTAGTTCCCTCGGGATTTTCAGGACTTGATCATTGCCACCCTGTCCCAGTAATGGCTGCTTCGATGTTTTTAAAGCAGATGTTACCCAGACCCCAAAGACCAGAATTTAGTCACTCCTATACTTCATGTTATGTAAGGAAGTGTATAAATACGATATGGTTTGGATTATTTTTGGGCTTTACTTTTAATTTGACTTGGGATTTCATTCTGCTAGCGTACTATAATATATTCATGGCTTTTGTCGGGTGCCTATTGGTATTTGGGCGACGTTCCGAGTTAAAAAATGGATTAAAAGGATAACTCGGTACGTGATCGCAAAAACCTTCGCATTGGCTTTTATTTACGAAGCGTCAGCATGTTTTATTTTTTACTTTCAACATAACCAAGTACCTATTTCAATTGAAAAAATCCTTGCATAAAATCGCAGAGGGAAACAAAAATATGTTCACTACAGAAATATATTCTTAGTTGTCTTACAGCGATAACTTTTTAAATTTTCATATTTAGAGTTGTTTTAAGTTAAGTGCTCTTGCACTAGGGTTTTGTACATGAAGACGAATATAGTTACATCTCATTTATTAAAATCAATCAAGCCGTTTAGGCTACACAGCGTGACAAACAAATATACAAACACTCTAAAAACATAACCCTTACGCAGACGGGTAAAAACACCTTGCATAGCAATGGATAACGTTATCTATCCTAAAATATTTAAAATACCTTCATTATCCATGCTGTTATCCATTGTAGTTGTCATATTTTAAATCGATTTCTGGCCATCGGCTGAGTATGTGAGGCATGCAAGAATGTTAAATGGAGCGATACGTAGCCTCGGCCTCTATGTCCATTGAATGGTTCAGAGGCTATTATAAATACGTAGACGGAGACCATTACTGGCGAATGGGCTCCACTACTACAATAGGCGAGACAGCTCGATCGACGCCTTGGTAAGCTATAGTCAGGACACATACTTCGTCATCCTGTGACGTCACTCGCATGTGACTGTACATGCCCCGACCATGATCTAATTTCTTCAGTGATAAAGCGGTAGAACGGTGGTTATGAATGTTGTTGACGGTCATACTTTATATTTACGAAGAACCAGTGTTATATTTCATGAAATCTAACAATGATAAAAATATGGTACTCTTAAAGTATGCCTAACGCCATAAAATGTGTTTATTACTGTGCAAATGTACAAATTTGTGCTGCTTGATTTTGTTTTCAATTCGGGAGGGATTTGTTTATTTGATATTTTGTTTCGAGCACCGTTGCACTCGTTGCACTTCGACTATAACCGATCTATATGCCACTTTGTTCCCGCAGCCTGTTAGAGTTCGCCATCCAGTCCTATTGCTTTGATAAAAAGCTAGGACTTCAGTTCATACTCCGTTTTTGCACCAGAGCACAGCATCCAAGTAACATTTGTGAAGACTCGATGCTCTCCATGCAATCTCTGCTTATTTTGGAACGACTCAGCTCCAGGAGGAGTATTGTCTTTTGAGTTTGCAATGGTCTGTTTTTCATTTCGGATTTCATGTTCTTCTGAAGAGGTAACAGCTACCCAAGGATGACTATGGACATTACTAATATAGTCAATCTGACCCACCACTTTGCTGTTTCACATGAACCTTGTTGTGAATCATTCAGATAAACTAAAGCTATAATGACACGTTTGAAGTTGGTGAAAAAACTGTATTAATTTGATGAAAAAATTTGTTTTACCTGTTATCTAATAAATGGGTGGAACTTTTAATCACGAAGAAAGATCGGAGCTAATATTCTGCTGCTTACGTCACTAAGAACGGTATTGCAAAGAACCTATAAATATAGGTAGCACTTCACAAGAAGGTGATTTTGCCGGAGGGGTGCGACCCGTGCGACGATGTGCTCCTTGAAGCGTTGGTAAATATCTTGAGATGCTGCCTAATGCTGATGGTTTCACACCAGTTTTGCGACTTTATTATTATAGGGACTATCTCTTTTCCGTCGCTTCCCTCAACCTTCTTCGAGTTCGATAAACACGTTAATCAAAATAAATAATTGATTCTCAACCAATGATGTAACGCCGAGTGTGAAGTGAAGTAACGAATGGTTGAGCACCATTCATTCAGCTTGACCGTGTTGTTTAAACAAAAAATTATTTGATTAAACAACGAACATTTTTCCTAGACAACCACCTGAAAAGTAGGTAAGCATAGCGAGATTTTATTTGAGATGAGAGGTACAAGTTTAGGATTTTCCTTTTGATAGATGCTATGGTTTCGTTCACCGCAATGAACCTTGTGTTATTTCAATTTGATTTACATTCGTGCGAATACAACTACACGTTTTATTTATGTTACGGCGCTGCTTTGACCAACCTTGCATGCACGCGTTTTATTAACGTGAATTTTCACTGTTGATAAGCTCAATTCAATTACGAATGATTCAGAAGAACTCAACAGCCTACTTATCGAGAAAGTTGTTTTGTGGTCTGTTGACTGGTAATGTTCTATGGTATTGAATAACATATTTTTATTGCTTTTGAGCGTTTATTAAAAGTTTCAAAGGTTCATAAATTATTAAAGGTTCACACGTTTATCTTGTGCATATGTTATAAAACACACACACTTATACATAGCGAACGGTCTAAGCTTTTTATTTTATGCGGATAAGATAGCAAACGAACATGCAGCTCCACCGATCCGCTGCCGCCCATGACATCTGTGAATGAATGCAGCTGGCGGCTAATAGTAAGCGTGTTTGTTTGGATATACGGTAGGCACACGTATTCTACAGAGTGTTCGTGACGAGTATATGATCCGTTTGTAGGTACTAAAGAAACTTCCAAAAACAACATAATATGCAAATTCATTTCACATAGAAGGGATTCCTAGCCTTTCTATGATATCAGCTTTAGCGGTTACGGCTGCGGCATATACATAGACATATATTAAATTAATACTGTATTGTTCGAAGTCGCAATTATAATATAATATAATTATAGTACACATCTATATATTTCATCGCTATCTTTTATTATTATATCTTATATTATGTATGTACTTTATTCATAAGATATGGATTATGGTAGTTACATTGTTTACCGGAGTTATAAGTATCATCTTAAAATTAGATGTTGCTAATTTAATAAGAAACATCTAATTTAAGTAAGTGGATTGCTTTAATTAGTTTTTCGGAAATTGTTTTATGAAATGATTTATTAATTATAAGCTTTTGTTGTCCCTAATAAAATATAAAAGATAAAGAAAAACAAATTATATTATATAGAACGTTATTGACATAATGGTACATAATGGACTTTATGATATAGATTTTCGTAATGGTATTACGATCCTATTAACAAGAGTGTGGTTCATCCGTTCAACTACTATGCCGATAGTTACTGGCTGATAGCCAAATAATATTTTACGCAATGTATGTTCACAATATATGTACGCATTGATATAGGTAGCAGCTCCTACAAAACTTTCGTTGTTGTCTTCAAAATTGGTATGATTGACATGCAACACTTCGATATGCTACACAAATGATAATTATGCCAACACTAGCT
Source organism: Dalla quadristriga (assembly GCA_018245335.1). NCBI lineage: Eukaryota > Metazoa > Arthropoda > Insecta > Lepidoptera > Hesperiidae > Dalla > Dalla quadristriga. The sequence continues at coordinate 5,344 of DWLO01000491.1, read as the reverse complement.
GCTGCCCGCGGCTGCGTCCACGTTTATATTTAACGTTTCATTCACTCTGGTACTGTATATTTTTTCGGATTCAAAAGTATCCTACGACCACCTCCATGTCTGAAACGACCTCTTTACCAACTTCTATAGAGATCGGTTGTATGGATTAGCCGTGAAGGCGTATCAAACAAACGAACCAACTTATGGCGCGAGTTGCACACTTCTTTCCTTTCCGGTGAGCCGGAAGCCGGAGTATAGTAGGTGTACTATGGGTGTACTTCGCCATTTTTGTACACCTAGAGCGCGCGATGATAAAAATTACTGGCTGCAAATGTACGCGTGGCAGAGTATAAGTTAATATTAGTCATAATAATATACAACCATTCCTAAAAATTACATCAAAATCCGTCCGTCGGTTTCGGAGCCTATTCGCGACAAATAACACATATAGCCAGGAATTCTTATAACGCTTGATCATGTTTAGGTATCATATAAATGGTATCATAATATATAATTTAACTATGGACCTTAATTTTAATACATCTGGCAGCTACTCCAATTTAATTTATTGGTAGTACCCGATTGTCAGTCAAATAAAGTTAGATAATTTTGTTGGGTAAGTAAGTACCTGAAACTTGGGTAAGTGAAAGAAAGGCTTGAAAAAATTATCTTTAATTTCCGTCGTCGATGGTCATAAGGGTGGTATCGGGCTCGAAGTGGGGGTCGAGCGCGCGGGAGCGGATGATCTGCTTGTACACGAAGGCGGACTTGCGGGGCGTGCGCGTTCGCTCTGCGCTTTCGTAGTCCACTTCGTAGAGGCCGAATCGTTCGCTGTACACATACGACAATATATTGTAGGTTTTGAACTATTATTTACTTACTTAAAAAATATATTAGACCATTCTGGCACTGACTACTCGCGTTTACTTCATGTAAATATTGGGAAGTTGCTTGAATTATTGATGCACTTCAATATTATTATATGTAAAAAGAAGTAAGTGCAACAAAATAAATAAAGATAAATCTCAAGACAATTCAAACAAGTCCAAGCATGGAAAGATTACGTTGTTTCCGTTGATCTGATTGTACCATTAGCTCGGTGGTATCATATATGGTATTTTGATCCATCAAAACTATTCTCTAGAAGTAGGTGAAATTCGGCTCCTTAAGCTACTATATTTTCTATTTTTCTAATGCTTTTTTATTACTGTTTGACGCAACTGTTTGAGTATAAATGACGTTAACCAGTGTGTTAAGCACCGATTACCGTAATCTTTATTTTTTAACGTACGTTAGTTAGTTGACGATAGTTAGCGCCATTTTTAACGATTACACGTGCATGAAGTCGAGGTGAAAAATCCCGCCCTTAGATTCAATTATATAGTTACATATAGGTCGACACAATGTGCAATGTCTGACTGTAGCATTCTAGTGGAAATCCAACTATACTTGTTTTCAAAGAGTAGACAATTTGTTTTGAGATGGTGCGATTTTGAGCACAGTCGATTGGAAAGCGTAGTGCTGAGCAGACGTGCTGGTCAGGCGCGCTAATACTGTAAAAGCATAAGCCATTAAAGTAAAAAGTATAAGCTATTATAGAAAAGTATCGAGTGCAATAAAAATAGTGTGACAAAGCCAGATCTGAAGTTTTATTTACAACACTAATCAGCAATATATATAACACAATACAATATAATACCCATTAAAATTAAATATAATGTACGTAATGCAAGGACCCCGAAATATAAAATCAGAGGGAAATAAATAATAAAAAAAAACGTTATGGAAGTCACTCCTGTGAACTATTTGCATACATTTTAACTAGTTTGTGCCTCAGCTCCACCCACGTAATATCAGTGTTTCCTCACAAATGCTTGCCCCCAATTCTACCCATACAGGGGATGTTTGTTATGTATTTACCTACATGAAACATCGCCATACATACAATCTCTACGCAACAAATTTAATAACGTTAATCTATTTCTCCCGCAGGAACAAATCCAACAAATGAACTTTCCCATTTCTGAAGTTGATGATGGATTAATTTAATAATGAAATACGCCTATTTATTTATAGTATTTAATAGTATTTTAACTTCTCCGTAGTTTCACCCTCTGAACGGAGAAGATGAGGGACGGAAGTTTGTTGTGAGTAAACTTAATAACGGCTTGTAAGCAATATTTAGTTCAATAATATTGCGTTATTATTACTTTAGCTAAAGGCATTTCTTATTCAAAAATCAACAGACAACGTTTATATAGCCAAAGTACAGCCAAAAGCGTTGTAAAACTTTTATCCCTCTTACAAAACGGCTACCGCTAAAGACTCGCCTGGTTCCAAATCGTATCGCAAAAACATTCTCCGTTCTTAAACGCCTAAAGGCAAAACCATGAAACGTATTACAGTTCCATAAATCACTTTTACGCGTTCAGAACAAAAGTCGTAGAGATGTAACAAACAGCGGTGAATCCGGCGATCCATCAACAACTTCAGATTCCTTTTTTTTTTGGCCAGTTTTTCGTCTGTTTACAAAGAACTGTGACACCTTAATATTTGAGGTGGTTGACTAGAGGATGAAAAATTGAAACCTGAAATTGAACACCTCACCATGTTATTGTGTGTATCTGGAAGAAATCGCTGCTTATCGCTGACCACCCTTATACCTAAGAATTTATTGGTCTTGTATTGTGGCACTGGCCGCCCTTCAACCAGGTGGACTGACGACCTGAAGTAAACAGCGGGAGACCGCTGGATTCAGAGGGCACAGGACCGGTCGGAGAGGCGTAGATTAGGGGAGGCCTATGTCCAGCAGCGGACCTCTAAAGGCTGATGGATGGATGGACGGATGGTCTTGTAATCCAAAAATAATAATATTATTTTAAAACATCAAAGAAAAAGAAATCTCTCTATCAATAAAATTCAAAATTATTATTTTTATTAAACGGTTAAAATATTCAACCTATTGGCACGACCAGTCCTATGCGAGATTTGACACAAAGTATCATCATCACGCAGTAGTGGATGATGTGACTGGATTCCCGTTTGCTAATCCTTTATTTAAAAAGAAATGCATTTGCAATTTCAATTACCTTTTGCCTTTTCTTTCATAAGAAATAACTCTCAAGCTCAGATTCCCAGGCACGATGTTCTTATCAGCGAGTATTTAATAGCTGTATCATCATCACAACCACAACCGGCCCACAACTGAGCACAGGTTTTCTCTAAGGGAGACAAGAGTTAGCATAGTCCACCACGCTTGCCAAATACGGATTGGCAGAAGTCACACGCCCGTGAGAACATTGAAGATGCAGGTGTCCTCACGATGTTTTGCTTCACCGAAAGCAGAAGATATTACTTAAAGCGCACATAACTTAGATACGTCATAGATGGATTTGAAACTCAGACCCTCAAGTAGGAAGGCGTAGTTTTAACCACCAGGCTATCATCGCTTTTCATCATCATTTAACAGCTTAAACGCACATACTCGTAATTCTAAAAGTCAAAGTATGTAGGACTCGAAATTGTACATGTCGAGTAGCAAGACAAAGTTTTAACGCTTAAGACTTACTTAGAAATGCTTTTATCAGATAAGGCAGCATACAATTTAATTAGCTTTGCAAGATAATATCTGGTAAGTAAACCTGCCCCTTTATAATCTGCTTATGAATTTAATACTGGCATCTAGTATAATAACTTGACAATTAAAATTTTTGTATATTTTTGAATTAAGACTGTGGAAAAAGATTAATAACTAAGAAAAGGTTCGTCCAGATAAGTGGCTACCACCAATGAGCTGTCCATTGCATTTCATGAGCCTCTCCTTACAGCCGAGGGGACTAAAAGGCACGCTACCGCAACGCTGCTCCATTGCGGATTGTTAGAGGTTAGGGGTTATTGGGCAACTCGAGTTTTGTAAGTATTTAGACCACGCCAATTCCATGACCGTACCGCGACTGCGGGTCGCCCGGGGCGGTACCACCGCCACACCCATTTCTGCCGTGAAATGATTGTTTTTCAACAATTGTGTTTGTATGCAAACTATACTTAAACTGTACGTGCTTAAGTATAGATATTCGAGTGTTAAAGTAATTCAAATAAAATAATATACACAAGTTTAAATATACGAGAAGTTAATAACTACCACAATATAATAAATACATTATATAAATGAGGTATATAAAAAATTTCATTAGGGATCTGAATCTGCATGATATTGTCGGAAAAAATGAGCTGTGACGTTTGTGACTCATAGCCATAAAGCTATCTCTAAAGCTATCCGCTGTCTCTACATCTTTCTTCAAGCACCTATTATAAACAAAACATTTGCTTCGTGCGCCAACACATACAAGTTTCAAGTATTGTCTGGGTTTCACAGCAAACATTATGTAAAACAAATTTACACACAACATCGCCAGAGAAAGCAAGCGCTTTAACCAGCTTCATTATCGTCTCCGTAATTTCGGGGAGAAATCTTGAAGAAGTCCAATTTTGTTGCGACAGAATTGTCGGCGTCTCCGGTTATATTTACCTTATCAGGTTTATTTTAACTGTGTTTGTAGATTAGGCATCCGTTCAAGAACATTTGCGGTTGCGGATTTTGAAGTTAATTACATTAAATATTTATTTTTGCCAGACGGAATTGTTTTGCTACGTCGAAAAGTGTTAATTTGTTAATGGTCCGATGCGTTGATATTCCAGAAAACTAAAAATTGCCTCTAGTCTCAGTATGCCGGTATCGATAATTAAAAGTTCCAGAGTAATAAATACCATCACGACAGAAATATTAGTAGTGGAACTGTTACTATAATTACTTGCTTAGTTGTGAAACTGAAGACTTGACTATCGGTATCGACTTGGTGTAAGTTTTAGTGCAAATTATAAACGACGTCTTTAATGTTCAAATTTGCACAAAAAATTCTATGAATCCGATAACAATATCATCGCTTATTACGAGAGAGACTCGGAGATGCGGGTTGGTGGAGGCGTAAGTGACCAATTCCAGAGTCAGAACTTTTTTCGACAAGTCTTAATGACTGTTATCGACCGATACCAACCAGGCCCGACGCTGCTTCCCGAAGTACGAAATCGCTCTAGAAAATTTGTCACTAGCGATCAACCTTCCAACTGCTGGCCAAGACCGATGCGGTTTAATTTATCAATGGTTACGCTGGACACTGAAGCGCTCGTGGTCGCGCGGCGAGTGACAATCGTGATCGATTGAGAATCTTAAGCCGCACCGGTTCCGGCCGGCAAGTGGATGGGTGACGACTAGTGGCAAAATTTATTGAGCGCTTCCGTGCTTCGGAGGGCACGTTAAGTCGTCGGTTGTTTTCGTCTGATAGCAGTCGTTAGGCCTTGTCGGAGG
>DWLO01000490.1:0-20108 GCA_018245335.1 Dalla quadristriga | reverse complement strand
AAATCATGGGCTTCCATATTTTATGCATTAGAGCCATGACCCTCAACCTCCCACCATGATCACAAAAAAAATATCTAGGTGAAATTAGGTGTCTCACAAATAATTTGTTTTTCTTTGATGGTCTATTAATATCTTCTATTCAGCTGAAAGGTTGACTTTAAGCAGAATATTATCATCAGTTTCAAAGCACCTTTTTTACCAATTCGGTCTCACGTCTTTAATTTATTGACATTATAACGAACTGGGCGAAAAACCAAAAATCCGTTTATAATGTACTATTATGACTTAGGTTCTAGTCAATAATACCTACTAATTGTACCTATATTCTTCTTTCAATCGTCAAATCATCCAATTCCAATGTCATCTTTTATTGGATCCTTTTCAATAATTGACGGCTTTTTATTATGAGAACGGTAAACCACACTTCCCATCAGTAGCCAGCATTAAACGCCAATCTCCTTACACTACTTACCAACTAGTACTTAACTATATTTTTTTTATTTGTATATTACAAGACCTACTAACTAGAGTCTAGCAAACAACAGTTGCTACAGAAACAATGTAGATTTCAAACGGATAGCGGGAAGCCATTGTTCCCTCAATTTATTATTATAGGTAAGCGGAGACATTATATTAATGTTGAGAGACCGGGTGAGCAAATCAGACGTATTGTTTATTGTTATATAGGTAACAAAGATCCGGTAGAAGCGCTCGGAGCCTTGTGATTTGTGTCAATCGTTATCTAAGCTGTGGCTAGGTTTTATGAGTTATTTTTCCTTCTTCTCCTAAGTTTTATTAACGCGGTCTCCTTTTCAACTTTAAATTACAGAGGCTCGGCAGAGGCCTTCGGGTGGCCTAAACACTTCCAAAATTTGGGTTGGCCGCCAACCTCTACATTAAACAGCGGAGAAAGCTCCAGCAAAAATGGATATGAGTATTTTTTTAACGCTGGGAAATGCAATTACGCGTCCCGAACCCAATAACCCAACGGTACCATCAGCGTCGATTTGAGACGGCACGGGATCGCTGACGCATTACTACCGTGGGGATGCGACTCAACTTGCCAACAAGTACAACTGACAAACCCGCGCGAGTTCGAGCACTTTTTCGTTCACAGATTCTACCACCGTGCACTCACGATCAATCAACGCGTATGCGCCCGAGCGCGCGCTAAATCACTGTCTCCCGTATTCGTCCACGTAGGTTTCCCTGCCACACCGACGAAGACAAATACGTGCCCATTCAATGGACTCAGCGTATAAATGGTGGTCTCTTTAATTTATACCTTAATAGCTTAGTTAGGGCCTCTTATGCGCGTGTTGATATGACGCCGACTTCGCGAGAGGCTCAAAAAGAGCTTCTAATAGAGAAAATGGGCACAAACCATTTGCCATTTTTGCGAGAAATTGAAAGAAAGATAGAATGAAAAATTATTTATTTCGTCATAAACAAAAAAATAGACAGATAACAAGATTTGTGTATTGCAAGTGCGTGTAATGCAATAAGTAATCATCCTCTTTAGCTAAATAAAGAACCACACATTTATCAATATTTGCTGAACAACAACGAAAACAACAATTAAGCAATTACTCGTATGGCACCCAATCAATACGGAATAATAAATAACACGATCCATTCCTCCTTGTTCTGTTTAATCAACGCACCTACAATAAAAGCCAGTATAGAACAAAAGGCGTGACCCGAAGTATCCGTCATAAATCCACATTAAAGAATTAGACAGTACGCCCCGAACTCAGTCTCAATTATAACACCGCCAATTATAAAAGCTATCAACACAACGCGTGTGCATACACCTGATCAACCAGCTCAACATACCAGGTTAATGTAGGTTCACACGTGAACCCAGAGGTGAGAGCGATTCACCGGCGGCAAGGCCGAGATAGCGGCTCAAGGTAAAGCCGAGCCTGTTTCAAGGGCTTACGGTTGAAATTCTAATGCCAACTTTAAGAGTACAATTAAGAAAGTATCCGATAAGGCTCGAGCGAGGATTTAAGAAACAGGACCTTATGAGAAGGGGTTAGAGGTTGTTTTATGGTCGGTGGCGATGGCGAACCGGTCGGGTCGTTCGCGAACTTTTACCTATAAATTTGTGTCGGCTAGCTGGCACGCCGCTGTGCCTAGGAACTGTGTGGGGTATTGCAGTGATAGGTGGCGAGGCGATCCTACATAGCTCTGCTGTGTAGGAAAACATCGTTGAATATTGTAGGAAGGATTAGTAGCTAAGGCTAGAATGGTTCGAGGTATAATCTTTTCTTCTTCTTCCTTGCCTCACTGAGAATCGCGACCTCGTCTCTATCACGACTTTAGGTTTAAGAAACTTTTTTCTCACTAAGAATTAAAAATTCACTTACATGAGAACTTAACAACTTATTCTAACTAAAAACTAAGAGACAGTTTGAGCGTACACGAGCATACGTAATATATTATATAAGACGTTTTTGATAATTTTATAAAAATTAATTATGTAGGTAGAAGCAAAAAAATATATATTATTATGTATACAATCGTATCGTACAGTAATCGGGTGGACCTAATAATGAGTAGTGTATGAATCTAAAATGTACTAGAAGGTACTGTTTAGGGTTATACAAGCACCTAACACTAAGCTAGCGTTGGCATACCGCGATCCTTGAAGTATTTATTTGTTTGGGGATATACACCTAACACTAAGCGAGCGGTGGTGTAAGAGCACTTAAGACTTTATTCGATTGGGGTTATACAAGTACCTAACACCAAGCTCATCGCAACCTTTAAGTCCATTTATGGTCTGTGAAATTTTAGATACGGTTAGTCTAGCGAGAGCCTTTACTGTCGTCCAATTACAGAGAAATATTTGAGATGCCGAGATGCGACTAGCTACAAATTTCTAGTGGATTTCACTTTTGTGAACGTGGACAATTTTAATAACAAATAAACAGGACTTTCATTTGGATTGTTGTAACAACATGGAGTAGTATGAATAAAACTCCATTACTAACGAACAAACAAACTGTACCATTTAGAGTATTAGACATATTATTATAAGTAGTGATTCCGGCCTATTACTATGTAGGTATTAAACAAGCATATCTTTTATTTATGCTTATTCATTGAACTGGGTTGCTTTATGTAAAAACGGGAATGACTTTTTTTTTTAAATGTATTCTAATCTGATGGTGCGTATACTCACGTTGATTTTTCGGGATCACCCGACAAGTTTCGGTCCAATACGTGGGCCTTCCTCAGGAGCTACCGAGCGGCGCCGAGTACCTACAGCCGCGTAGCCACTTAAAATCTAGAGTTCCAAGTAAAGAAAAAGGTGTTATTTGTGTGTCTGTGTACCTACTCGCAACCCTGTCTCATCCTAAAGAGAAGGAATTACTTCTAAACACTCGAGTAACTGATTTATATCTTTTTATATTCCTTATGGATGTGGTGTGAAAACGCACTTGGAACTAAAAGCTTATTTTTTATGCACCCTCGGTGTAGAAACGTGTCCCGGCTAGCATTTTATTTTGCTAAAGTGTTCAGTATATTTATTGTTTGGGGGTCAGCTAAAAATACAGCGAACACCAACTTGATGTAATGAATCCAATGATGAATAGTGGTTCGTAAAGAAAAAATACAAACGCAAAAAAACTTATTTTTTACGATCGGCGTTTTATAGTCTCCTACAGCTTAATTTAAAAAAAGTGTCACCTCAAAATGTCAGAAACATGAGTGAGATCCTAAAACATTTTGTAACGATTTGGCAGATAAATGTATTCACTGATGAAAGTAAACTATGAAGTAGTCCATAAAATGTTATGAGATATCATCAACTCCAGTTTCCACTACTGATGTTCTTAATCTGTCGCTGTTTATAATCAAAATAAATCATTACTAAATTATGTTTAACATAAAATCGCTGAATAATTAATTCGGATACTGCTAAATTAATCAATAACCGACCGGATATTATTATAAAGTTATTTCTCATAAACAATTAAGATTCTGATTAAAATATCATTAGCAATTTTAACACCTCTGACGCCATGCATGCGTCAAATATAAGTTGACCCGTTTTTTTGTTCGATTTTGTGGTAACATTGGAGTTTTTACATTGGTTAATTTCTTATGGATATTATGTGAAAGGTAATGTGCTAATCAATGTATTCTGTGGCTTATAAAATATAGATGCATCGAATTTCATAGCTTGTTTATACAAATGTGAAGATTTATGTTCGTGGTCACACGTACAAGATCCGAGAGATAGGTGGCACGGTCATTGATGAGTTTATTAATATGCCAATATACACATCTGAATACTTGAAACTGTGTAGTAAATTATACCACACGCAGGCGCTTAAAATACCGTTATAAAGGTGTACGAATTTCCATAGCAGCATTCAAGCATTAACTTTTACAAAAAGCTACCGGACTACCACGAAATCACTTGATATAGTAAAATAACTGAATTATAATATTACAAATAAGCGCACGCATTTATCTGAGTCCATCCATCCCATCCATCCAGTGATCCACTTTATCTGAGTTATGTTTAGTTATTATTGTTTGGAAATTAAAGGAACATACAATTAAATTTTAACTTTAAATAAAACCACACAAAGATGTTATAACAATTTCAAATCGATATGTTATGACAAAATTCGGTCGATCGAACAGCGGTCGCGGTGGCAGTCGTCGGCAAAATTTGAGGAATTAACATAATGAGGCAAATACTCGGATGTAACTATTTACATAATAACATAAAGAAAACGAAGAAGAAGAAGGAATACATTTATTTATATAGCACAAATAGTCTAAGCATAATAATAAAACCTGTTTTGATAACGCAAATAATCCTCCATTCATTAATATCTTTAATAAAGCGGATACATAGATCCTCACTTGAAAATGAAGCGGACGGATCACAGAATTCACAGACCCATCACGCAGGACTGTGGAGTTTTTAAATGACAGTGATGCAACTATTTTATGTACGTAAATGGTGAGATTACTTAGATCATATTATTATAGTCAAGAAACATAATAACAATTGAGTTAATCCTTAGAATGTTATAAGTGCGAAAATTAGTTTGTACGTTAATTTGATACGCCTCACGGCTGAACCAGACAACCGATTTTTATTAAATTTTATAGAGAGACAGTATGAGACTATGAGCTGTATGAGAAGGTCATAGGATACTTTTGAACCCAAATATTGTCCCACGGTAGTAATGCGTCAGCGATCCAGTGGCGTCTCAAAGCGACGCTGTCGGTGCGGCTGGCTTTTAGTGGGTATTCCGGCATGCCGGTGAGTCCCAGCGAACGCATTTCCCAGATAAAAAAATAAATAGAACCTTGATGTGGCGTTTCCATTACTGGGTGACCAATACTCGTTTGTACGTATCGCGGGGTAATGCGGGGCACCGCTGAGCCGACCGACCCGGCATGAATAAGGAATGCCAGCGGCCGCCATTTGTCTACATCTTACAAATGTGCGATTTAAGAGCTTTTTATCCAACCCCTGGACGACCAGCCCCGCCTTAAACGAAACGAAGCTATTTTGGGAGTTGTCTTTTTTATGAACTCCCTTGTTATATTCACGTTTTTCTTTGCATATTGCGGGTAGGTACACGTTCCGCTTCCATGACGATTCGGTGGCCCGTTGGTCAGCGACCCTGTCTGACGAGCCGTGGGTCCCGGGTTCGACCCCGGCCGGGGCAGACATTCATTTGGCAGATAAATGTTTGTACTCGGGTCTTGGACATTAAATGTCGTTTTATGTGTGTATGTTTATGTATGTCTGTGAGTATGTCAGCGTGTCAGCGTTTATTTCACATTTGGTGCTTATATTTACCGTCCTAAGCACTGTTACTCGAAGCAGGGTTGTGGGCAGACACCGTATTTATCTTTTTTTCAATTCATTTAAGTGGTAGGTAGGTACTTAAAATATTCATAGAGTAAAATTTCATTTAAGAATCAATACTAGTACACTATGTACAAGACTAAGGAAAATCCGTGCTCGTACTTATATTACATAAGCATTTAAATTTTCAATTTATATTTCGTCCGTATAAAAAGGACATTAATATTTTAATAAATAAATTAAGCTTTCTAAGGCATTCGTTACACCAATTAATGTGATAAACGAACGTAACAAAAACGTGTTTTGTAATAATATAATTATGTCAACGATTAAATAATTCTTAGGTACATTTAAAACTGCATAAAAAAGTATTTACACCGTTTTATTAAAATGTGAGGTTTTGTTAGTTATAATAATATCATTCATATTTATGTTTAAGTGAAAAGTTTTAACGCAGAAGATTTGTTGTAAACATGACCAATCTTCCATACTTATTATTGTTTCAGTAAGTATATATTATTGGAAATTTAATCAATTTTATATTATACGTCAATAAAACAATACAAAATAATATTCATTTATGTAACATTAATTTATGTTATAAGTAAACCAAATATCAGAAATACAAAACTAAGTTTCCCAAAAGGCGGTCTTATCTACCAAACAATCTTTAAGACCTATCACTTTTGATTTGACGCCACCAAACCAAGTTAGGGACCTACAACTTGATTTTACGCTACCAAACCAACTTAGGGACCTACAATTTTGATTTTACGCTACCAAACCAACTTAGGGACCTACAATTTTGATTTTACGTTACCAAACAATTCTAGAGACCTATCACTTTTTATTTAACGATAAATAATAAGTTTTCTTGTAGCCAAATCAAAAATTTCAAATCGTACCGTGAAAGAAAAAATGATTAATAAATGCTTCTCCCCCTAAAAGCCATCACAACCACAACTGGAATACACCCTAAACAAGAGGAAACTATTTCCATCGGACAAAAAATGTTCCCGCCACAAGATTTATTGGGTCCACCCCCGTTGCCGTGTTCGGATAAAACGCGTGAAATGACGTGTTGCCTCCGAAATCTCCCTCGCTTCTAAGACAGATTTTTTTATTGCTCAATTAGGTCAATGAATTCGAGGATTTTGGGCGCATTTGCATCGGGTGTAATTGGCCAAGTTATGGTTTTTAAACGAGGAGTGGGGAATGATATTGTTATTGTATGGCGTTTTTACGCCGTATATTTTTAGGCTCCATCCGCAGTTAATTGAAAAAAGCACGTCCGCGTTATAGAGGGTCTCCCTGTATACCAGCGGCTGTTGTTTGCTACGGCTGGATGATGAGTGCGGCTCACTTCGTCATATTTATGCTGTAACATCATTTTATCACAGAATAAGTGAGGATCTATAAGCTATCTGTTTATGGAATTTACGTAGTAGCAGTGTTTTATGAGTACGGAATAAATGATTATTCTCTCTTTTTTTTGTCGTGACTTTGCTTTCCCAGTTTGTTTTATTTTAATATAGTTATTCCATCAATATTATAAGCATGGAGAATATACAATGATACTAAAAAACAAGGGTGCGAAATTTGTAAAAATCTTTGTAAAAACCAATCTCATAAGCAATATAATTTAAAAATCCACGGTTGGGTTGGGACCTCTTGCCAAAATTACGAGAGTTATAATAACTATTAAGTCTCACCAAGACTTGATCTGCCGCAGCTACTGAACGGATGTTCTAATTTCAATGCATTTTTTTTTTGTTAACTTGTTTTAATTATTCATGTACTTATACCGTCCCGTGCTTGATTTCGTCTACTCCAAAAGTCCAAACATTCAACATTATCTTCAGAAAAATATTTATTTTTTATTGTTTTGTCAGATGAGAAAATACCGACTACAGAATTTAGTGTTAGTCCAGGAATGTTAGTTGGTCAGTATTCGTTAGTAATAAGGACTATGGGGAAATGGTCACAGATGCGTTGCTACCCTTGAGGACTAAGGTGGTCGCCTCTTGTTTGAGTGTAGCCGGCATCCACACCTTTCCGACCGAAACACAATTGTTGAACAACAATTATTTCACGGCACAGATAGGTGTGGCGGTGGTACCGCCCCGGGTGAACCGCATACAGGCTCTACCACCTACCAATAATTCTAATAATATCCTAATCCAAATAATATTATAAACTGATTTAAAGGATTACCTTAGCCACTGGTCCTTCATTGTCATCATCATCTTCTGCTTTAATACGTTTAGTTGGTTCCATTTTCTTGTCAGAATCTATGCCTGAAAATACACATTGACAGATTATTCATAACCGAACAAGTGTTAAATAACACATTCAAAAGACATCAAACCATCAATAAAAATCTGTCTGTAAGACATCGCTTTAAGCAATAAGACCGCCTTTTCTAATTAGAAAAGTGACAATATTGTCACTGAATTTATGTTACTGTACTTTCGTATCTTTATTTATTTAGAGGTGCACTGCTGGACATAGGCCTCCCCTAATTGATTGGTTGCCCGCTGTCTTCTTTAGTTTGTCAATCCAGATACCTGTATTCCTTCACACAACACAACGTAGGTATATAACTACATGGACAGTCTCAGTTAAATTACATTTAATCTGTAATCTAACCTGTAATGTCTTCTTTCATGACTTCTTGATTTTGTAATTGTTTCATTTGCTGTGTCTTCTCAAGTTCATTTCTTTTCTTTTTGTTTATCTTCATATTAACCAATGTGGCTACAAAATTTATCATCTTATTATGCGAATGTAATAACTGAAACTGTAATTTTACCATGAGGTAACCAACAGTGCAGCCCTCACCAACTGCACATACCTTTTATATGAATATCTTATTCTTTGTCATGAGAATGTGAGTGAATTTTAGTTTTGGAGTGCTAGGTTTGGCATTACTATACTTTCAAATATATTAAGTACCTGTTTCAAAACCTGGAAATAAGTTCAGAATTTAAAAAATTTCAAGCGGATTTGTAGGAAACATTTTAGGTTTCGGCATTTATTAGAAAGCAGAACCCTGACTGTCGGATTGGACTGAAAGCACCAGCGTAAGAGCTATTCCTGTCGGAAGACACAGCCACAGTTCCAACTTCACAATGGCTTGGTATTATTTTCAAATTCAGACAGGATATAATGTTACATTACAGCAACACTCTTTTGTCAGATTTTGTTATAAAGAACAGACTCAACACAAAAGTTCAGGCGTAAAGAATATTCTTGTAAAAAATAGGATTGATTAATTAATAATGTGTAAGCGGAATGCATGTTATTTGTTATTGTTCATGTAAATATACTACTTAACTGTTTTAGGAATTTACCAAATTAAAATTAAAGACTACGAGCCGATATTGCCTACGAGACTATTAATTATATTTTTGGTGAATATTTGGAGTATAAATGAATTGTAGTTATTGTTATTGATTGACTGTATACCTACATAAAATTAAAAACAATTTTTCCTTCAATTTTGTTTAATTTGTGACTTTAATAAAATAATTATGACACATCTATCCACTGTGCTCTTGCAAATAAAGAATTGTGAATTAAATAATGGATTAACAGACTTAACACATCCAAATGCTTTATATTGGCCGTGAAAACCCGCGAGTAAGAAAGATGGAAAGAACATTGAACCAGTGAATACCCAAGAATTTGAGCTTAACTTTGATTAAATATTATAAACTATATCAATATTTTATACCAACAGGGTTTTTTTTTGAACGCGTTAATTTCAGGAACTAGGTACCATTGTGATTAAAAAAAAATTTTTGTGCCTGACAAGCCGTTTATTGATGAGGGTTGGGCTGTATACCATCACGCTACGACTGACTGTCTGAGGGGAATAAGTTCGCATGGAAAAACAATTTTCACGCGAGCGAAGCTTCAGGGAACAGCTAAATCTTAGAATATAAACTATCCGACCTTTTATTCCTTGTTCATTTGTACAGGGAATGGTTTTCTTCTTCGTTTCTTGGAACTAGCTAGGTAGGTAGGTACTCACCGATTTATGAGTATAGTAGATATTCACTCGGCGTCGTCTGCTGCAGTCTGCACGTTTTCTAATGTGGGTAGACTGGGTACGATATTGTATACCTAGATACAATACGATACAAAGGGATCGATCGATAGAGATACGATTTGGTACTCTGTCTACGGATGCAGTAATTTTATTTTTCTTCGAACGGACTGTTGCTGTTGGCCCTGCTGGCCTTTACAGCGTCACCGAATAGAGTAGTGATACCATACTACATATGTTCTGTGTCTTATTTAACATCCACAATCGGTTCTACTAGCCACTAGGCACCAAAAAGATGTAGTCACAGCCGCCACACCCTGGTAAGCCACGTCAGTGGGCTTAAGTCCGATAAACCCAGAGAAAGTGCTATATCTACATTAACTACGAATACGAATATTTGCAGAGTAGTTATCGTAAGATCCTCCGCAACTAAAGTCTGTATCGGTATCACAGCACTAAAGTACAATACAATACAATATACTCTTTTTTGTACACCAAAACAATAAAATAACTACCAATGCAGCAAGATAAGGTGATACACCTTAAGGGCGCTTGTCAGGATCCACTCTGTGACCTGCGGCCATTCGCTGCATCCCAGTCTCTGCGGATCGTACCGCTTTTTCAGTCCATTGGGCAACATTGAGCAGGACAAGCGAGTGGACTTTCAACCACTTGTCCACTTTAATCATATTATCTATCAAACAAGTTCCTTGGTTGTGGGTCAAAGAGTTTAAGACACTGTAATTTAAGACGCTGTTTATGCATTTTCCTATGTTTCAAAAGTATGGCAGGCTGACTGAAATAAGTATAAAGTACACCAATAGTCCTAACGCAGGACTTATTTCACTTTTATTACCTTTTTCAAGATTTTGAAGTTGGTCACACTGTAATCGCACTGGTGTGAGTGGTGGGCATTTTTTTATGATAATATCGGTTACATAGCCGATATGAAGTTTTCATATCGATACAGAAAATCGTTTTCAGATAGCGATATGGAACACGATTTGCCTTTCGTTTGTTTAGTTATAGTTGCCAGTTAATTTTACTGTTACGATTAAGATTAAATTAGATTCATTGGGGTTGCGGCCTTCGCAAACCAAAATCTCAAAAAACTGCACACTGCGAATCGGCCGATATTCGCATCGTATTAGGCATGGGCGTTATAAATGTTTGATGATATTAGTTATAGGTATAACCGATATGAAGATTTCATACCGATATTGGATACCGTTTTCAGATATCGATATGGAACACTCGTCAAGTCAAAACAAAACTAATTCTAACTTAATTTCTAAAATTTTATTCAGCTACTGTTTATCTACCAAACACCTACGCACTTCATTTACAAAAAATCAAAAACTTTAATTTAAAATTAGACTTCGCCCCTTTCACCGTAAAGTTCAAATTAGACTAAATCCTTGGCGATGTGGCGTTCCCATTGAGCTTGGCGACTAAAATCTGTAACTCTGAATTGGCCAACATTCACTTCGTCAGGTCTTATTTGCACACACACACATCAAGTAGGTAGAAAGTTTCGTTACGTTGCGAAATGGTTGTGATATGTTATGAGAACTTACAACTTGAATAGAGAAGTTACGGTACGGCTTTGTTGCCTTTGATTTGAGCGTTATTGTAGTAACAATTTTTTGTTTGAAACATTATATAGATACGGTATGATATATGTGTATAACCGTTTTTAGTTACGTTTTGTTATATCGGACAAACGGTCCCATGCCTAGTGTGTACTGTGTGTGGACTGTAGGTAGGTAGTTGTAGTTTTATAGTTGGTGTGGGTTGGGTTAGAGATAAACGTTTCTATTTTATTTTTACGCATTCTGAGATTTGATTTTATTTCAGGCTCATATATGTCAATCTTTAATATTTCAAGACAATTCTCGACTGAGAAAACAATAATAAAAATGGTGTCATTTAAAAAATAACCAACGTGGTACTGTTATACTGTCAGTAGTTCAGTACAGTACATACCTGCGTAACTTTGGTTTGGTGATTAAACACTGACTGTTAAGTACTAATTGGTGCTTTAAAACGTAAACTACTACGTTCTAAATAGGTAAGTGACACAATTTTCTACATATTCTTTAAGTAGTTTTTGGCTTATTCAATACATTTATTTGTTTAAAAAAATAATGTCACAGATCGCAATAAATTTTAAAATATCTAGTTCACATAGTTCATCCAGTAAAACTTGAGTATTGGTCACGCATCGAGCAATAAATTATACCTTTAGTCTAATTCATATAATTTCCATGCTAATTAAAATTGGTTTAACGCTGTCGCGTTTCTCGGATTAGACTTTGACACCTAGCTGATGTGTGCGTGCGCCGTCTTGATTTTAGTACACAGTGGCGATGCAAATGTATTCGCGCGGCCTTGTTGAAACGATTTCTCTACATTTCCTTCCACGCCTTCCACCTCCTATTTGTGTTTAGCAATAGTTGTTCCAGACAAAATTCCTGCCTGAATTTTTACTAATTTTCTACTCTACACCATTGTCAACCATAGGTAAGTTAGCGATAGTTTTGAATGGAACAGTACTGTTACCGTAGTAGAGCAAAATGTGTATAATTAGAAGTTATAAACAATAATAAGTGTACATTATATCTGGAAATTGAAGGATTGTTCCAAAACTTCTGATACCTATGCAACAATATCCATGCCACCACTGTCTATTGCTTCTGCTTCCAGAGCCATATCTTGGACAATGTTAAAAGAAAAAATAACATAATCAATCTAAGGCTTGAAATTTAATTAAAATAGAATTTGATTCGAACCGGCAAACACTACATAAATTATTGTCATTTTTACCCTATCTGCAATGATTGACTTGTCAATCTATTTGTTAATATCAGACTAGAAGGGCATTGTTAACACACTTAGATTATCCACTGCTGTGGTATGACACTTCAGTAGCCTGGTTGGAAATGGGTGTCTCCAGTACAGATGCAGATGGCTGCAGATTAGAATCCTGCCTGTGGTGTAAATTTTGTAATCCTCAAAAATAACCAGAAATGTTTAAGTATTTAAAACAACCTATTGCAAAATACAAAACTATCTAAAATATACCTTATTATGTTGTTACAATTGTTATTACTGTCAGACAGATTGATAGAAATGTAAATTCCACTGCCCAATATGAAGGCTCAAAATAAGCTTTAAACATTTTAGACAGGCCTAAAAATTTGGGCTCCTTTAAAATTTACAACTAATCTTTGCAGCTGTGCTCGAATGCCTTATTATTGTGTGATGTTATCTATTCTGTGATGAGGATTGATGCAGGGGTCACCATAAACGTCAGAAGTTCTTAACTCCTCTGAATGCCTCCATTTAGTCTTATGAAGAATGAAGACCTTGATATTGACATTGCATTTTGTAGTGAATTTTTGCAACTTGCAGTCACCAATCGAACTTCTGAATATACCCAGTGATACAATTATAGTGAAGGTTATAATGCAAGTTGTATGGCTGTGTTGCTACAAGCTCTTTACCATTCTATTTATTATTTAACATTTGACTTAACAAATATTTCTTTGTATTTCTGCGAGTGATGTCTGTAATCTTTGTTCGTCTACTGATGTCATCATTTCGAATTCGGTCGCATAGCGAAATACCAAGCATTGCTCCATAGTGCGCTGAGTGACCTTAAGCTTGCGAATAAGCCGACGGTAAAGAACCACGACATGGGTCGGGAAGTGATTACTGGCAACACACACTGCTCGAATACATTCGAATTCAGGCACTAAGGTATTTTGGGTGTCCAGATATGTCGCAATTTCCCGAAGTTCCCGAGGTAAACAAGAATGAATAATGCTGTGCTGTTGAGCGAATTCATAAATTTATCTGTGATATGATCAGATAAAGTCCAACGTCTTCACTAGTAAAATGCTGTAGTTATAATTTTTTCAACCAAATTATAATTATTTAATGTAATTCTATATTGAAAAATTGCATGGTTAATTATTATGCTTGTACAATGAGTATTGTGTTCAAATATACAAGAACGTAGTAGCAAATTTATGATGCAACAAAATTGTGAAAGTGACAGTTAACCACTCAGCAATAACGACTGTTGTCGACTGACGAATGTCATGAAAATGGAATTAAATAAGTAATATCTAAATAACATCAAATTACATTAACTTCCAATTTTCACTTAGAGGAAGGTTGAGGTTCAAGGAAGGATATAGAACACTATATTTTTTTGTGTTTGAATTGGCTGAGTAATCACAATTTATTATTTTTCTTTGATAAGTCACAATGTATTGACGAAGGGTCATAATCAGTACTTCCTACATTGTATCTTTGAGATGTTAAGCTGCATTGTAAGCTGTTAAAAGTTAAGTCCCAACAAAATTATGCAATGTTTATGCTTAACACACACATCCCGACCTGATCAGACAAAAGTAAGGAACAAGGCAAACTTTAAATTTTTTGGATAGAAATGCTTGCGACCTCTGATCTACTTACTAGCATAGCAAATAATTGCTGACTGAAAAGACGATAAATCCAAGCTGACCAGGTGAACTCATGGCACAGCGAAAGATGATGGACGCATGGTTTTGTGCAGCCGTTGCCCCATAACCTACAGCTGCATGTCGTCAGTAGCCCTTTGCAGGGTCTTACCAACTGGGGCATGAATATAGCATACTTTCACATCCTATTAAAAAAGTAAATATTAATCTCGAAAGATGATGAAACTTTTCAAAATAAAATTAATAATAATAACTAGTCAATGTAAAAGCCAGCCGCAAATTTTTTTGACCCCCTTTTAAGACCTTTAAGACCCCAATCGCGGCGCGTCGAACGCGGTGGACAATACACACCACGTCTTGTGAGCATTGCCCAACAGAGGCGCGGTGCGCTTGCTGCCTCTACGTGGCGACGTTAGTACTACTCCATGCTTATCCACGATGGACGTGGAAGGAGTAGCTTGCTACGTTTATTTATGTAATAGATATTTTCGAAAAATCAGTAAAACAGGCGGGAAAAAGAACACGCAGTGCGCGTGGCAACCGCACCGCGCGGCGTTTGGTGTGCATTGTCTCATATAAACGCATACAAAATTCGACAGCAGCGGTCACTGCGTTCGGTGTGTGAGCTCCATGTGGTGGACGTTTTTTAGATTGCGATCTCTTCAAACTGAATTCACGTAAATTTTGGCGCCGAATGCAAGCGGAAGATGAAAAGTACAGTGGTTTTATTTCAGGTCAATAAAGCAAGATGGCGGAAGCCCATTCTGCTGTGGCGTTTTCGTTCGCGATCACCCATGACGGTTGGGACGTCAACTTCGACCGAGAGGTGCTCTACTTGGTGTGGGAGTCTGGTCTCCGCTCCTGGAAGAAGCGGCTGGCGAGGTTCAGGGTAAGAGTGACATATTTTACTCGGCTTTTGGCCTTTTTCCTGTGGAACTGGATAACGTTATCGCAGCCTGCTCTTATTAGTTACCTTGGTTATCTTATCTTTATACATGGATGTGCATATTTTTTGCTCTAGTTGTGTTTATGTATTGCCTTTCATCTCCTATCTCCTACTGTGACCCCAATAGCGCAGACGATCTTGCATTTTTTTTTAAATATAAAATTTTGAGTTTATTTGTTCCGTAAGTCTAAAGCGGTCGTACTTAGAAACATAGATGTGATAATTATTACCCATGCAAAGTATTTATTGTTTGCAAACTAAAGCTATCGTCAAAATGTAACATTACATTTAATACAATACCAGCTGATTTACTTAAAATTTCAGATTTCATTGATAAAGTTAAAATTACATATAGCAAAAACTACAAGGAAATAATTAAATCAAAGATAGCATCCTGATTCTCATTATTTATAGTTATCAAGTAAATGTAGACAACATTTTAAAAATGTTATGCATATAAACAAATAGTTCAAAGGTTTTCAGTGGTTTAGTATAGAATTACTACTTGATACTTCTGGAATGCGTTCCATATCCTAACGCTAAGAGGGAAACCCCAAATAAAATGAAAAACAGGAAATTTGCACAACATGATTAGTAGTGTTTAGCGAAAAAAATAATCTTTATTGAATATTTTAAGGTGAATGCATTGGGCCGTGGCGGGAAGTATAAATCAAATAAAAAGCAGTATTTTGTTGTGTATACAAAGTTCGAATGAATTGTTTATTTTTTTGTACTGCGTAAACTGCGTACTTGCGCATCGCATTGCGTCACGCAATTAACCTGCGGAACGTGCATACCATTTTACAGAGCTCTAGCCTTATTGTACCGTTATCATGGTCGGTATAATTTGTATATACAATAAAATATATATATAAGGAAAATAATATACACAAGTTTAAATACACGGGGGATTAATAACTGTTACAATATAATTAATACAAAACATAAAAGTAGTAGATAAAAAAATGTCATCAGGGATCTTAATCTTCATGTAATTGTCGAAGGAAATGAGCTGTGACTCTCGTTTTAAAGGTGTGTCTACTGCAGACTTTTCTTAAGTAAATCAGTATCTGAGCGCGGTTTGTTGTTATGTAATAATAATTCTGCTATGACATGTCAAGTATAAATATATGCGTACTTCACAGTCTGCTAATCTAAATACTGACTGTCTGATAATACTTGACATCGACAATCGACCCTGAATTACATCCTATTCACAAATGTTCAGTCTACCTCGTGTCTATGTACCATATCGACTTCTCTTCTCTTGTAATATCCTGATTGCGGTTTTAAACCGACAGAAATACAATAAAAGTGTTTTGGTTTCATAATCACATATACCTATATTCTATGCATTCTGTTCCGCTTCCCTCTCCGAAGCACATTTTCATCGATTGTAAATTCTAGGTATAATTTTGAAAAAAAAAATTCATTCACAATATTGGTACGGTCATTTCAGACAAATTTTAATTTTCCTAAACAGTAAACAATACCGTAATTTTTTTAGGCACACGAAATTTTACCTATCAGTGATATTATGTTTGTCTACAGAACCACACAACTTAAAAAAAAATGTGAATAAGATAGTAAACAAGCATGCAGCTCCACCCATCCGCTGCCGCCTATGACATCTGTGACAAACCTCGAATAGGACTGTAAAAGGAAATGGCGATGTTAGTCCAGTTAGTATGAGATGTTAATAGGAATGTTAGATGGTCAATATTCCTTATATTTACGTACATAGATAGTTGCATCACTGTCATTTTAAAACTCCATGGTCCTCCGTGATAGGTCCGTGATGAGTCCGCTTCATATTCAAGTGAGGATCGATGTATTCTCTTAACACGGCTCACTGTATTAAACTCACAGAATTAACCCTTTATGGATTTGGTGTGAACTGGAGAAGGTTTTTAATAAAAAAATTGTTTACATCAGCTTCATTAAAAAATCAGGTTTCATATAATGATACATCACCCACTTACCGTTGGTCCTCTATTTACGGGACACCCTGTATATCAAAATGTTTTCCTCTTTATTTGACAGATTAAGAAAATAAATATTACACTATAATTACTTATATAAAAAAATAATGAACAGTAATTTGTATAAATGATTGTTTTACTTAATCTAATTCCTATCAGGTAGCAACAAACGAAATATGAAATAGATGTGAAAAATACGCAAGAATTTATGGATGTGTTGTTCACGCTGTTCGCTGCTAGGCCCAAACCAGCTGAAGTCCTTTACATTTCGGGTTGAAACGGTGTGTACGTTTTTTTCGGTTGATCCATCTATACTGAGTGACAAAACTACAATATGGATTTTCTTGATAGTAGTTATGGATCGCTGGAACGTGTTACATTTCAAAGACCCTGAACTTGATTTCCGGGATGGGGTAAGATAAATTATAACTGACGTGACAAGTTCGCTTCCTGCGAACAAGGATGCTTGCGATTCTAACTCCAATGCCAGCGAATTTATCCAATTAGGTCTCAGTTGTTTCACTAGGCCCTCAGATCATACTAGGTCCGCGAGCCATAAACTAAGCTTTGCATTTGTGTGAGTGATCGACAAAAGTAGAGTCAGATAAAAAGTTACATTTGTTTTCTCTACACCGGATATTGCATCGTCGTTGTCTTCATCTTCGCACTCTTCCGATGTAGGTATCGCTTGTGTTATTAATGTGTCGTCCGGAAATGCATCTATAGCGTCTGGGCCATCGAATTGTCCTTTTTCCACTTTTGGCTCTGTATCCTTTTATATATTGAAATCTGGGTGGTAGTGTGGTGAACGAAGAACCCTGTGACACTGTTCTCATAGCAAAATATTAATTATATTTGCTTTATTTTGCAGTATCAATTGATACATCTGTCGATTAAGCAGAGTAAACGATATTTGCATGTTCGCCCCAGTCACTCATAGCTTATTGACGATGGTTTGGGGAGCAGGGTTTGCAACGAATTGTGCTATGACGGGTTATCTATGATCACTACAGTACTTTAAATTTGGTACTAACTGCGTTTTAAAAAAAAATTGTCGTCTCCGTATTTATGTGATGATGGTAATCCCCACTTTTTTAATTTGCCTTGAACATGAGTAGTGCTTTTGGTACGAAACCGTCCTCTCCGCCGGCATACACTACTATTAAACAATTGCCCTTTGAAATTAGGTTCCTTTAAACCAGAAGTGTTACAAGAAATAAATTGTTCGATAGTAAGTAAAAAGCTTGATATTTTCATATTCATTTGTGTGATGTGATGATTCCAGTTTAGCCTGCGTCTAGCGAGAACTCTGGACTTCTTCTATATTGATAGATTATATTATTATTATTATTTATGGTCATCTAATCATTGATCGTAATTTTTAATTTGCATTGTTTTTATTTTACTCAAGTTGACAGTGCGATTCATTTTTCATAGCCAACAATTTATGGTTATTAGTGTATTTTAACTTATTCCTGTTATTTTCTATCGAAAGACCATTATATGAATTAAGTAATAAAATAGTCGTGTCGTCTGCAAACAAAGTATACACGTTATTGGTTAATTTTGGCATTTCGTTTATATATATTAAAAACATAAGTGGACCCAGGATGGTTCCAAGGTGCACACCCGATTGTTAACCTGTCGAAGTCTGATTTGACCACGTCTGCAGTGTTAGTTGTATAATTATGTTTAGTGAGAACTGTTGGTTGTTTTCTGTTATTTAAGTACATTTTCATTATTTCGAGTGCAATGCCTCGAATACCTGTCCTTTATTGTTGTTAAGTTTCTGTGTTCGACGCAATCAAAAGCGCTTCGAATATTGCCGCATACTTCATTATTAATGTCGATCCATACGTAATTCAGAATAATAAAAATGTCATGTGATGTTAAGCGTTCTTTCCGAAATCGTTGAGGACATTGTTTTACTTATTCAAATGTTTTTGAATTATCGACGTCTATATTATAATTGTTTCGTCAGCTACGTGTCTTTGGCAATATGACAGGATGTTATAGCGTGGGCAGTGCTGAAAGACGGCAGGACGGAACGGCACTGCATGACAAAGTATTTTGTGTAAATATTAGACTGTTGTGGTATGCCAAGGTATGCCGAAAGATGCCGTGGGATACTGCACTTAATATGTTCCGCGGTATCAAGTCTCTTTGAGACTATATCAACGAAGTTTTTTTTAATACAAGACTACATATGATTCAGCCTAATTAAATCCTTTGCCCTGCCATGCCGTCCAATCCTATCGTTGTACATCGGCTTAAACTACGTGTCATCTCGCCGATACTGTCGTTGTGCACTCACACTAATGCAAAGTTTAGCTTAAACCTCTCCGATTTTTTTACTAGTTACCCGACTGCGTCAGAAGAAGAATTATGGTTTTCGAGTCTTTGTATGTATGTATGTCTATTTATTTGTCACGCGGTGTAGCCTGAACGGCTTTATGCATTTTGATAAATTGGTGGTCGTTAGATCCGCCTTGATGGTCGAAGTGTCATAATAGTTTTGGAAAAAACAAATATGGCCGCCGTCATCGGTATTTTTAGTCAGCTATACAAGTATTAGATAGAAAAAAGATAAAAGCTTTATTTCTCATAACCCAAAAAAGAACATGCAGGATTACAGAATAGTTACAAATAAATACCTCCCCCGGCCGGGGTACAAACCTGGGACCCACGGCTAGTCAGACAGGGTCAATAAACATCATCAATAAACAGAATTTTGCCCGTGGAGCCGCCCACGTATAATTAGTTTTTCATAAGCAGCTGGTCTCTTATC
>DWLO01000489.1:0-20124 GCA_018245335.1 Dalla quadristriga | reverse complement strand
ACCCTCCTAACTATTGTTCCATCACACCAGATGGGTTGACTGGAAGAGATCTCTTCTAGATATAAGCTCGCCTTTGTACCACCTCTCCGTATTGAAAGTGTATATTTTTACTAGTGCACAATAAAGAATGAATACATACATGTCAGTTACAGAATGTCATGCAATCTGGTACATACTATTTATTAAGGCTTATTTATCATGACAGTTTATTTACATTGTGTTCAACAATGTTTTCAAAATACGCTTCCCGGCAACCGATGGCGAAGTCTTAGTCGAAAAACGCCCAATGTGAACTTGCTTTTGAACGCTAGTATGCAAAGCGTAGGTTTTCCTTGAAGCCCAGCTTGTCGAGGGCGGGCGTGCAGGCGAAGTTGATCATGGGCGGCGGGCCGCACATCAGCACGAACACGTCGTCGCTGGGCGGGAATAGGTGCTCACGGGCCATCTCTTCGTTGATGAAGCCCTTGCTGTATTTCCACCCTGAAATTTAATGTCATCACCATCAACACAGCTAAGTTTGGTTGCAACCCATAATATATTTAATAATAAAATAAACTTATTTACTACCCAAAATAAATTTTTAGTACTAACACTAGATGTAAGAAAAATGGTAACGTAACACATAATATGGAATAGTTCCGAAATAAATTGATTATTATAATTATAATGGCCCACTGCAGGGCACGAATCTCTCCTCATAACTGAGGAGGCCTGGAGCATACTCCACCACGATGCTCCAATGCGGATTGTTGGACAGCTAAGTTTACAATGTGCTAATTGACTGGTTTCTGGAAACCATATTCGATAAAAAAATTTTTGGTCTTTATCTATAAACAATATTTTTTAACCATTGTGTGGGCCACGAAGATAAACATCAATAGTATGACATGACCGCCATAATTTACTGTGGTGTGACGTCTTCTTAGATACAACAAATCCCGATCGTTTCCGATAACATGGCGCCAGCTAAATGTACTTTATTTTTTTCTTGGATAAATAATCTTGAAAATCGTTATCCATAATTATCCATTATTTCTCACACTATCAAATAGCGTATTGGGCCTTTAGCGCCTGCGTCACAGGTGAGTTCAAATGATGTTCGCGCTAGAGCGGAGATGGCTTTATGCTATTATACGCAAAAGAGTTGCATTGCTGTGACGGCAAGTGGTCTCCGGCCCCAACAATATGCTCTCTACTGTGGCGGAGAGGTGTTACGGTCCCATATTGAAACAATGGACCCCGTATGGGCCATAATACTCGTATGGTAATGGACCACATGTAACGACATGTGGGGACGTCACTCCTTTCTGCCAGGAAGTATTTCTGTCTTTCTTTTTTTTGGTTCTTTGTCTGCCAGGAAGTATTTCCGTGTTTCTTTTTTTGGTTCTTTGTTGTGCTCATGTGTAAGTGTGTATTGTATTTACTAACATTACTGCTATGTGACAATTCTTCCTAACCCGAATATGGAATATATATTATTAATATTATTATATCCCAATGTATCATAAAATAGAAGCGAGGTTTATTTATTATAATAACTTCTCTATAGCCCTAAAAAGGCTATGCAAAGAGGGCGCCGCTTGCGGACTTTTTATCGCCAGCACGTCTTCGAAAAAATACTCAGATGTATAAACGATTCACATATGACGTGCTGCAGTAATACCTACAGGTATATTGTATTCCTACAAGAAATCAAAATGTTTCACAGATTCCATACCTACTAGTATAATTAGTAGTAGTAAAATTTCAAGACATCTAAAAGGCCACCCATTTTGTTTCCATATAACTATTTGCTATAATGCTTCAGCATAACAATAATGATTTAATTAGCGTTTATTTCGATCATACTCGTTAGTATACAAACACATTTGTTAACAAAAAAAATTAACCAACCTTCTGTTGGCCTATCAATGGTGTACCACAATTTGAATTGTGTGGGGTGCTCGCTCTGGAACTTCTCAAGTTCATCCCTCACTAGAATGTCTTCCTCTGTCTGGTTGGCAAAAAGTAGTCGCAGTTCTGTCTGGTCATTGGCTTCATGACATATGTGTCTGATTAATTGGAGCATTGGAGTTATGCCAGTACCACCTGTAAATAAATAGTTACACAAAGGTTTATGACACCTCCCACAATAACAAAGTTCATCAATCTCTACTATACTGACAGCGATTAGTCAATTGGCATTGGTTAACCAGTAGGGCTATTACGAGATGGCCAAATAAGCGAACGCTAGCGATTAGCGTTTTTGAAGATAACATATTTGTATGGAAAAAGAGTAGCTCCTCTAGCGGTCTCGCCATTAACTAAATCTGATATTTGGCTAGCATCTTGATGCTAGAGCATTTAATGTGCCTTGGCCTTAACGCTTTCTGTAAAGACAATGTTACAAATGTGTTATGTGTGGACAATGTAGTCTCAACATAGAACACTTGCTAAACGAAAATTGACTTTCAACATTTTACAATGGTTAGAAGCTTGTTGAACGGGTGGCAACTTGTCTAGCTAATTAATGTCGTAAGTAATTTTGGTTATAAGTTCAATTGAACTAAATGCAGATGTAATTGGGTACTATTACCGCGGCATATTTGCGATAGCTGGCTCGCGATTTAACGATCTCTCAATCGCTGTAATCAGAGCGCTTAAAGGGGCAACTCATAATAGAGGTACAGCTCACTGTTCCTCTAGTATTGTGATAATTTATTGTCAGAAATGCTACATCAAACAGTGCCTATGTTCTATGTATATTTGACTACAGTATAATTATTTATCAGCAAAGTGAATTAATAATAGCAGACCAAAGATGTGTAATCTTCTAAAACTATTTTTAGATTCGTCACAGTTCTAAGAATTAAATTCAGTTAGAGCAGTTTCATCATAATACTAAGGCTTTTGTTGATCTTTTATGACAAACCACAATGTGCAAAGAAAATGATATAATAAGAAATAATCAGTTCATACCAGCAATCATGTTCACCTTTGTGGCTACAATCTCAATAGGTGGGTCTTTCCTGAGTTTTTTGACCAAAAATTTTCCATTTTCGGCATACTGTAGCCTTCCTGATGGTCCTCTGACATCAATAGTGTCTCCAATTTTCATGCTATCAAGATATTGAGACATTTTGCCACCGTCTGGGAATTTAGGGTGGACATTTTTGAAGTATACCTAATGGAAACAAATTTTTGTATTATTGACCAAACCTTTACAGTAGAGACATCATTATATCATTATTGAGACCTCATTAAATATATATTTTTTCATATTAAGAAAGCATCAAATTGGCTTGCTCTGTGTCAAGTAAGCACTACAGTGGCCTTTTATTGTCATAACGTAGACAGGAGTATACTGTGTTTATGTAATGTACTGGGTGCCATAAAATTGCCTTTAAATTGGTAATTTACATAGAGAAAAAAATACTACAATAGAATTATTTTGTACATTACATTTGACAATTTATTTCAAATACCTACCTACATACAGCATGGTTTTACTGTCTCCTATACTAAGTGATGAGATGAACAGGCCTATGTTATAAGGGGGTACACACCCTTGCAAACATTTAAAACTGTCCTGTAAGTAACAGTGATATTATTTTATCATGATGCAATCTCAAACGTACCTTAATAACCAAGTCGACATAGCCTTTGTCATTATCACTGGAGACTGGAGTATATGATCTAATGATAAGGTCATCTTCAATTCTTACTGATAAGTGAATGTGCTGACCTATTGGTAAACCTGAAACGGGTAAAAAATAAACTTAAAAAGTAGTACACCGTTGGTTTATATATAATTGGCAAGATGAAGACAAAGTTGGAGAATATAAAGTCGTGTATTTGCAATTCAGCAGTCAGTGTTACTTGTAAACATGCCTTGTGCTAGCAGTATATTTATAACATTAATTACCCTTGTTGAGACAATTGGGTAATACTAAACTAACTTGTCTTAAGACTTAAGTTTGTGCTCAAAAATAAGACTGATTTGGTTTCAACTTTTTATGCTAACTGTATAGTTATGTGAAATATTTGTGTAGTAATTTCATAAAAATATAGTTACCTAGGATATGCTCAGGAGATGGCAACCCATATCGGAATCTTCTTGTGTCATGACTTATCTCTTCTCTCTCAATGAGAGGTAGTGGGTACTTTGCATTGGAGTCAACTAAGGTCACAAGCTTCTTACTTTTGGGCTTGGCCTTATTACCCCATATATAATTAACAAATATAGTTGCTAGAACTACCACACCACTAACACCAATCACTATGGGGAAGACCTGAAAGTGTTAAAACAACAGGTAGTGAAATTGAAACAAAACATTGATCGAAACAAAATTGAAACAAACATTACAAGGAAATCAGATTTGAGTTTAATACCAGGTTACTGTTACACTTCAGTGAAGTTTTATATTAATAACCAGTCCAAGTAAAACACAAATTTGTAAATGAATTTTACAAATAAGATACATACAGATCCATTTTCAAAAAAGTCTACGAATGCCCCTTGAAGGTTATTCATTTTGTCACTCAGATTGCTGTTATCAACAATCGTACGTCACACACTCGCACTATCCGTATGGAAATGAGAAAGCACTGACTGATTAATACTGGGTCTGCTGTCTTGTCTTGATTAAACTTAACTATCTACGTTGACCAGCGTTTTCTCGATAAGAATTTAGTGGTCACTGGACAGTGTCAATCGAGCGAAGAAACAAACTAAACTAACGCTGAATAACCGCTTACGCACGAATGAATCGAATGATTAATTAACGTAATGAAAAAACAAACAATTGCCGACTTATCAAAGCCATAATTGATAGTCCATACATATATAACATTCACTTGGGATCAACGGACTGTCGGCTCGACATGGAGTTCGCGAATAAAAATCTTTGATTTACATACGTAACTGACTGAAGTATCATAAAACTATAAATTCAACACGTTACATTACAACGTAAGTTTATTGTTTTCATTATGAATGAGACCACATGCAATGAATAGACACTTACGATTTTAGGATTCAACATCGTAGAACTGTTCATATTGGACGATTTTGGTTAGATTTCAGCATGTACACATTATATAAATTATTTTATACAAAACACGCCTGCTTGCACTCACTTCATAATACATTTATTTTATATTTTTTAATTCATAATTGAATGACAAACGAAACACTTGTTACACAACACAATCCGAGCGAGAACGTAACGAATGAAATGAAAATGTGGGACATTGTGAGAGATTGTTTGTGTGTGTTGTTGAACTCTGCGCCCGGGGCGCGCAAATCGACTTTATTTTAGTCTACATAGGCTATGGTTTATTTAGTTTTTAATTGACTTGAAACCCGAAAACCCTGATCTGATAATTTATTATCCAAAGTATACGGAAAAAATAAAAATATTTTTTGGGATCCGTAGCCATAGCGTATTCGCTTCAATTAGGCCATGAAATGCAATACATAGCATTGTAAATAGTTTTTTTAATAAATGTGTTTCGGCCGGAATGTGTGGATTCAGATTACACTTATACAAGAGGCGACCGCCTCAGTCCTTCGGGGTACCAACGCATCTGTACTGATCTTCGAATAGGACAATGACTAATGATTACTAACTGGGATTACTAACCTAACCTAACCTAACCTAACCTAACCTAACTCCCACAGTACTGTTCCTTACGAATATTAATCATCGAATATTCCTCTTAACACCTAATAACTAACAGGATCACTCTGCTTCCTTCTACATTAAATCCTTTTTTGTTACTCATTGTCAATCTTTGGAATTCTCTTCCCCTATCTATCTGTAAAGCAACATCTTTAAACTAATGAAAATATAAAGTCAAATCTTACTATCTTTCAACCTTAACTTTATTTGTTATCTTCTGTTTCTGGCTTTCTTTCCTTGCTTCCTCTGTTTCCTCTCATGTGTGTTTCGTTATCACGTATTATTAAATGCTGATTTCATGTAAATTTCTTTATACTCTTTTCTTGTGCACCTTACCTCATTCATAGCTGTATTCTTTTTCTCCTCACCATGTGGTTGTCTGGAAGAAATCGTTGCGTAGCTTGTACCGTAGAATTTAAGTATTTTTTGTGTAATCAATTGAATTATTTTATGGTGTACAATAAAGAGTAAAATAATAATCATAGGATCAACTAACTAACTAACAGCACCTCGTTAGTCATAGATGTCTATGGGGAGCAGTGGTTTGTGGGACTGCGTGGTCGTTTGCTATTCTAATCACATTAGAAAAATACTGCAGGCTTGAAAGAGTGGATAAAAAGTATAGAGAAGATTATTAAATCAAATTTGACACTGGCAAAAGCACAAGACGGGCGACGCCATCGTCCCCAGATAAGGGGACAGAAAACAAAAAGTATGGAAAAAAAAAACAAAAAAAGGGTTTACAAATATTTATTACCTACAACACAATTACATATAAGTATACAAAACATTAAATTCACATTAAAAGTGCCGTCACAATAAGTTGCTATAGCTAACTTATAAGAGGATTTAGTTACTACGAGTAACTAGTAGGCAAAGCGTAGGTTTTCCTTGAAGCCCAGCTTGTCGAGGGCGGGCGTGCAGGCGAAGTTGATCATTGGCGGCGGGCCGCACATCAGCACGAACACGTCGTCGCCGGGCGGGAACAGGTGTTCACGGATCATCTCTTCTTTAATGAAGCCCGTGCTGTATTTCCACCCTGAAATGTGATTACAAAAAATTGGTATTAATTTAATATAAAATATTATAAATATTGTGTTTTGAAACTTTATTAAACAATATATTTATGTAACAATTTGCTTTCATATTAAACCAGCAATTATTGCAATTCTCATCTCGCTTATTCTCACGCGAAGGGAGAATTAAAATTTTGTCATACAATTTTCAATTTTCGTCATGGCGCGTGTCGCCTCGTCTCGCTTATAAGAATACCGGTTGTATTCGGCATTAACAGGTTAATACCGGTTTTGTACAACCTTTAACCGAAAAGATTTCGGTTTAGGGTCGACGACCGAAACCGGTTTACAATTTTAACCGGTTTCCGAGCCTTGGTTGGTCGAATAAAGCATAATTATCTTTCTTATTACAAACCTTCTTTTGGTCTATCAAGGGTGTACCAAACTTTGAATTGACTTGGATATTCAGTTTGGAACCTATCAAGTTCGTCCCTCAGTAAAATATCTTCTTCAGTTTGGTTGCCGAAAATAAGTCTCATTTCCGTTTGGTCGTCGGCTTCGTGACATATATGTTTGACGAGTTGAAGCATTGGTGCGATGCCAGTACCACCTGTAAAGGAATAAATAAATAAAGGTTATAAAATTATACGTTCTGGACTGGATATTCCTATAAAATAAGTATTTGAAAGTCCATACCTGCAATCATGTTTAACTTCTTAGCTACAATCTCAATAGTCGGGTCTCTCTTGAGTTTCGTGATCAAGAATTTTCCATTTTCTTCATACTTTAGCCTTCCCGATGGTCCTCTGGTATCAATAGTGTCCCCAATCTTCATGTTATCGAGGTATTGGGTCATTTTACCACCATCAGGGAAATTTGGGTGAACATTTTTGAAATACACCTAATAGTGGGTTAATCCTTATCATTATTTATACTTTTTACAAGTTAAAACGTAATTTTGGCATAGAATAGACATTCTTATTGGAAAGTAGAATAGTAGTAGGGTAGGTAGGTAAGGTTTTCTCAGAGCGGGATTTTGAATATATTATTAGTACACAATATACAATGGGTTACTCCAGTAATTATTTAGTAGACACAATATTATTATTTATCTTATGATAAGGTTCATTGGCATTTAATACACGTAATATACCTACAAAATTAAAAGATAATCGAGAATATGGAACAAGTGCTTTGTAAATAGATTGGTGCTGTAATTTCTGAGCTACAAGTCTCATATGCTTGGAGTTAAACCAGTGGTAGCTACCTAGTCTAGTGGCAACAAACTGTATTTACCTATAGGTACCTACTATCGCAAGATAGTAATGATTTGTTAACAATCTATTATCTAACATTTTAAGAAAGTTTTCATAGCCAATATTTTCCTTTAAATGGACATTGGCAATTGCACCTTCATTATTAAGCTATTTATTAACACAACTACGAGTAAGCATAAGCCGTTCTGTACAAGCTGTGGTTGCCTCTAATTGGGATGGCACAGTAAATTATGATTATAGTTTAGTAGGTATGTAAAATTACTGTGTGTACCTACTTTCCGAATGCAACACAAATAAATTAAATTAAAAAGGTAACTACCTTTACAACTAATTCAACATAGCCTTTATCGTCATCACTGGAGACTGGGGTGTATGCTCTAATGACAAGTTCATCATCAATTATTACTGAAAAGTGAATGTGTTGGCCAATGGGAAGACCTGAAATGAAAATTTTAATACTGATTTCATTATCTATTATTTTATTAAAGTTAATGATGAGTTGAAATGTTACAATTTCATTTTTAGTATGTGAGCTATAAAATCGAGCTGCAGTCCCACAGACTCCTGCTGCCCATGGACAAACTTCGAATAGGACTGTCCGAGTTATTAAGTTAGTCCTGTTAGTATTAGGTGTAAATAGGGATATTAGTTAGTAATTATTCGTTAGTACCTAATAGGACTGTAGGAGTACGACATAGGACCGTTAGTGTAAGTTAGTCCTGTTAATAAATAGATGTACTCGTTAGTAATTGTCCTATTCGAAGCAGGTCACAGATGCGTTGCTATACCTGAGGACTGAGATGGTCGCCTCTGGGGCGGCATCCATACTTTTCCGACCGTAACAAAATAGTTGAAAAACAATTATTTCACGGCAGGAATGGGTGTGGTTGTGGTACCTACCGCCCCGGGCGAACCGCATAATACTTAAAAATTATACCTCAAACTATTATACGGCTAAAAATGTAGGTACTTACCTAAAACATGTCCAGAAGACGGCAATCCATACCGATATCTTCTTGAGTCGTGACTTAATATTTCTTTCTCTATGAGAGGTAGCGGGTATTTTACATTGGGGTCAACTAGAGTAATTAACTTCTTGGGTTTAGGCTGGGTCTTTTTACCCCATAGACAATTAATAATTATGTTTGTTAAGACCACCACACTGCTTACACCGATCAATATAGACAACACCTGAAATGGTTAATATATTTCTATCAATCATACTGACATTGGGTTTATCGTGAGAGGTAACAACACTACCAACACGTTGAAGTAATCTTGTGTGGCGAAGAAAAGGTTACATTACATTATAAGTACTGTAACATAAATTGAAAGTACTGTCGTAAACGTGAGAGTTGGTGAAGATCTTTTATCCATTCGTCGTCATTCGCAGCAGTTGTGAATGCGTTCAGTCACTTACTACGGCAGCGTATAAAAATATCATGACCTACATCCATATTCGTTCCAGCTAAGTATAAGGAAAATAACAGCGTTGAGTCATTATTGATTGGATCCAAGAGGAATTTGAAACTATCCCCATAAAAAATTAATGAATCGTTCGGCACTTGACTATTGCAAACTCATAAATAATGAGTGGTCGCGTCAGGCCCTTACAGTACCTACCTATACGGATTTTTAAAATGTTATGTAACTCGTATACAGTACCTATAGCAAAAGCGTGATTATAAAAAGTTTCCATTTTTTTATATATGATATGGAACCCTGAGTATTACCATTACGTTAAATTAAAGTTAAAAATTAGGTAGGTAGTATTACAAGTATAATTTGTTATACCAGTTCCTGTTAGTAAACTGAACACCGCCACCATTTATAAACGGGCGAGTAATACGTTTTGCCTGCTTCTGCGCTGTCTCTACAAAATACTAGTAAGTACACGAAAACTAAAACGTGTCTAAAATTTCCGTAATTATATTGGCAACAATCGAAGCACATTTTTCAAAAGTCTACCAAGACTTTTACAATCATTGAAAATGTTAGAATTGGCGAACGAGAGAGATTTGAAATGTAATAGGCGTCTTAATCAAAGCTCACTCGCAGTTTGAATTAAGGGAACAAGTCTATAAAATATTTTTAAAATTTGTAAAACCATGGCTAATACTGAACACTGAATTGAAATTAATCAATTAATTAGGTTACCATTAAAAAACTTAAAAGCTCAGATGAAAACACAGGTGTTGGTATTGCGCCAGGAATACTTACCATATTTTATAGTGTGCGACCAGCCACTAACACTACTGAAATAATCGCTGTAACACGAAATACTAGAAATAAAAACGAGTCACCTAAGTATATTTTATCAGATATCCATTATGATAAATCGGCATAGTCACAACACAATCAATGGTCTCTCGGCTCGGCAATGATATTGATTACAAGAAAAGTACAAACTTGTTCATCTATATTTATTCAATTGAATATTATATTGAATAATATTTATTGTTTTCAATTTGATATGTTATGTCATATATTATGTTATGTCATAAGGATAGCAAACGGGAATGCAGTCCCACCATTCACCGCCGTCGTTAGTTGGTCCAGTTAGTATTAGGGGTTAATAGGATTATTTATAAGTTGGTTAGTGAGTAACTATGGGAGTTAGGAGTAGTTACGACAGTTAGTGTAAATTAGTCCTGTCCTGTTAGTACGTATTAGTAGGTAATAGTCTAGATAGTAAATACTAGACCCCACCAAAAAAAAAAAAACACCCCCAGCCAGCACCGTATCGGCCGGAAAACAATTATTCCACGGCATTTTAATTTTAATTTTTATTAATAACAATTTTTACACTTTAATTAGACACTAAGTATCCAGTATATAAACCCTCAGGGGTTGTCTTGGCTACTGAATCACCTACATAGATAGACGGGTGTGGCGGTGGTATCACCCTGGGCGAACCGTATACAGCCTGTACCACCTGGCGTTGGTCACGTATATTTTATTATTCTTTGGCCACAAGTTAGTCCTTGACCGTCTTACTTGAAGAAGTTGCAAGTTGCAACTATACACGTACCTACAGAGATTGGCCACTATAATAAGAAACGCTTACATACGCACACCCCCGCACTATGATTACCTGTGTTACGGGTGGCGGACACACACAGAAAACAACACAATTTGATGCCCAAGATGCGAGTACGAACATTTATCTACCAAATAATGTCTGCCCCGACCGGGGATCGAACCCGGGACGCACAGCCTCAGTCTGAGTCATTAACCAACGCGCCACGGAGTCGTCAAATATTGACATAACGTAATAACGTTACTATTTGAAACGTGTAAATTAACGAGTAACATGTCTACCACATAATTTATTTATTTACTAACAGTCTTATTAGCTTTATCATTTCAACAGCAAGCGATGGCAAATAGCCAGAACATGATGCGACTTAATTACAATTTCTTGGCTACAGAGAATATCAGCTACCACACAATTTGAAAGAATAATTTTGTCATGAGTTTTAATAATAAAAAGTTTTCTTTGACGTGAAGTGAATAGCAGCCTGCTACTCCTAACCTAAGCAATGACACCTAAATAGGACAATACTAGAACAGAGGGTGGTAACTAGATGCGTTGCTACTTTACGTAGATAACTAAACTTGAACTTGTAGCTCTCACTCACTCACTTATTCTTATTAGGTAAACACGAAATCTCAAAAACTACTTGACCTATGAAACTAAAATTTGGTATCAGGCCTTCGCGCAACGTGGGTTGACGTGGCCATGGAGAGCCACTGCTTTGCTATTTTGTTCATATTCTAGTTTCTAGAGGGGTGGAAAAATGTTCGTTTTTGAAAATTAAACACAGTCTTGCAATTATCACATATTTATAAAAGTATTACTAAATATGTAAAGATATGATGCCTTCATTAAAAATACTTTATTTGTACGGTATAACTAAGACTTTACTACGAAAAAATTACAATAATGTAATAAAAATATTTTATTTACTCCGTTATATGGGGCAAGCACGTAGTAGATAATACTGCTGTAAAATTTGTAAAATTTAATATCATTGAAGTGATTGAACGATTAGATAATAAATAAATTGCACACATAATACAAATGTAGGTTTTACCGGAATCACGATATTTCTAAAATTAAATATAAGTATTATTATTTGGTATCTACTCGTGGTAAACCCAACGGCATGTGATAATACGAATTAAAATAATAGGTAGGTATACATATTATTATATCCATTACAATACATTATAAATTATACTACCGTTACAACACCAATGATAACAAGACGTTAGAAGATAACGCATCGCATCCCTGTTTGATATAGTTCATTGTAATTATTTAAAGACCTGTAGTCTCGTCCCAAGTCACTGGTCACCCACTAGTCCTCATTATCTCTCTTATACTTTGCATCACTCCCGTTACAAGCACGAACAACCCGAATACGACTAGGCTGACATCCTTAACAAGAATGTAGTTGTATTTTCCTAGGCCTCGTTCCCAGCAGAAGATGAGTTCCATGAGACTGGGTGCTATGAGGCCCAGGAACGAATAGAAGAATGCCCCTTCCAGACCGATCACCTGCTCCAAGCGAGG
Organism: Dalla quadristriga; assembly: GCA_018245335.1. Classification (NCBI taxonomy): domain Eukaryota; kingdom Metazoa; phylum Arthropoda; class Insecta; order Lepidoptera; family Hesperiidae; genus Dalla; species Dalla quadristriga. Next base: position 7,589 of record DWLO01000489.1, on the reverse strand, counting down.
TAATGTTGCCGCTGCTGTCACTGAAAATAGAATTTTGAATTTTTAAGGCACCCTAAGTATATTAAGGGTTTACTTCTATTTTACCCGTTTTAATAAGGCACTTACTGAGGGGTCAGCTAAATTAAGTCCAAATAATGATCCCATAAACATTAGATTTGCAGACATTATTGTTGTCAGTAGTTTATAACATAACTGAGTGCCTCAGGTAGGGTTCGGTTGGACTGATGAAAATATATTTTAGTAAGTTTCGGGAATGGTGTTAGGAGGAGAGATAACGGGTATGGGGGTGCTTTGGAATTCTTACGTAGGTATGTAATCCTAGTAGGTTTATTTAACACTAGGTTTATTTTAAATATATTTTGTGATTGCGATATCGTCCGCGTGAAATTATAAAATATAGTAATTTTAAACAATGGACCCCCATAATACAGAAGCTAAGGGCCATAACTAAATAACCGTCTGAGATATTGATTGATCTGAGATATTAAACAAACCCTGTACGGAAAGTTAGTGTACCTTCTACAATTCCAGAAAATTTCATCAAAATCCGTTAAGCGGTTTCGGAGCCGTTTCGCGACAGAAAACGTAGACGGACAGACTAAAACTATAAAATAACGGTATTTTAAGTTTAGGTGTCATAAAATTACAGTCCATTAAAATATTGAATTTAATATTTTTAATATCACACTCAGACAATCCAGTTTTATCACCTAATCTTATCAAGTTCTATTATAGAAATTCAAGTAAAAAGAGAGTCTCTAAGCGATGTAGAGATATATAAGAGTAACTATATCAGTATCCTACTTGGAGGTATTTGATACATGTACATAGCACATTCTATATTCGCGAAGAAAACAATATGAGGAAACCTGCACGCCTGATAGTTCTACATGAAGTTTTAGAAGTCGCATAAAGTCTGATATATAAAGTAGTTAGTATTATCTCTCATTTTCACAGCTTTGTGGACTACTGCCTTTATTTTCCCCATTCTGAGTGGAGACCCGTGTATATAGACGTACCCATCCTGGGGGGGAGGGGGACATGTAATTTCCTCTTTGCCCTAGGAGGGACAAATCTGAAATTTCTTGTAACAAATCATTTTTTCCATTTTATAATATGAACCAAGTGTACGGGCTACCCCACCAAAGTCGGACCTTAACTCCAAGAGTAGCAGCTGCCTCCCTCCTGCCCCCCGCCCCCTTGGTACGCCCATGCTCGTGTATGTGTGTATGCTCATGTTAATGAGAAGTCGATAAAATTACCTGTGATTATTGCAAACACAGCCCTCATGACGCCCTGGGCTATGTTGTGGTACTTCTGCGACACATACTGCTTCATGTTACGCCACACTATCTCCATGGGAACGTAGAATTGCAGTGTGTATGTGAAGAAAATAGCGAAAACTATGAATACTTTTGCCATCAATGCGGCGCTGTAACATTTAAAACACTATAATTAGTTATATTTAATGTTTACCTACCAGATGGCAGAACCTGTATATAGTTGCCCAGAGAAGTACCACCGATACACCCTATTTAAAAACCACATCATAGCCATTTTGACCGTCAAGCTATTTTGCGTCAGGATGTTCCTGCGGGTATAAGAGGCGGGCGTCTCAATTCTCAGTGCAAGTATGACCAACTAGGATAGCGACAGGTTTTAATGAGCAGCGATGGCCATGGCTAAGACTACTGCATGCTACTACATTTCAAGTCTAAAATACAATGTTTATCGTGAAGTAGTTATGTATTTTTTTTAATGAGTATACTTACACCTCCTCTGTTGGCAAATTCAGAGTGATGCTACCTAGAGCATCATCTCCATACCGGATATAGCCTAAGAAGCCCATAATCATGTATAAGAGGACAACGATCACCATCGTAATGTTCAGCACTCCAGGGCAGCCCAAGAAATGTTGTGGCTTATCCATGGTATTCTCCACAGGTAACACTACTCCAATGCCTTCCATTGCGAATATAACTGTACTGAAATATAATCATCAATTATAATCAAAGCTTGAGGGATCCAAAAAGAAAAAGCAACAGGGATAGCAATATCAGATAGCAATGTCAGTATTTTTTTTATATGTTGGGTCAACTCCACTCCAATATCGATCTGTGATTCAGGCACGTTATCACAGATTACTTAATATTTACAACAACGGGCTAATACTGGCTGTTATCACTAGAACAGCCTAAGATTATACGCTGGTCGGGTTGGCGTTTACTGTAGGTAAGTTTAGTGTCCAGTGGGGCGCTAACGGGTTTGCAACCAAATTACCTATTTCTAATAGATGCTGCGGATGTGACATAACACATGTCTATGTGTAATCCCACTGAATCATTTTACTAAATGAATATTTTAGAAATTCGGAAACTGGATAACAGTAGCTAGCATGAAAATTACCGTCAGTTGGATATAATCAAAGAATAACATGTTAAAAGAATGGCTTACCCAACAAACAGAGGCAATCTTGTTACATCTATTGCCATCGGCCTGGAATCTAGACTAGGAAAATCTTGGCCAATGTAATATAGGCATATTAGGAATGTTAGAACCAACAGAATGTTGGCAAATCCAGAAAATGGTGCGAGGTACTTTAAATTTTTGATCTGAGTGAAAATCAATATAGGCACCAAGAATATCAAGAAGAACATGTTCTGACTTATTCCGTGATCCTCAAAGTAGTAGTCAGCGATCTGAAATGTTCAATTTTCAATAAATCGAATGTGAGGTGGAATATGATTTAATATTAATCAAAGTTATTCTAATCAATAACTCACTAATTATTATTAATTTGAAATGATGCAAGAGGAATATAACGTTTCGCATCTCTATCGCTCGCACATTGTAACGTTTTCAACGATTGTAAAAGTCTAGGTATATATATATATATATACCTTTGAAAAAATTTGATTCATTATCATTGTTGACATTGAAATTACGGACATTTTATGTTAAGTTTCATATACTTACCAAACTTTTGTTAGAGAAAAATGGTATTAAAAATTACGAATTCTTTTCGCCCTTTTCCTCTATCAAAAACTAAATGTATCAAAATTAAAATATATCTTAATGTCCGTATCTTCAACGATGATAATAAATCACATTTTTCAAGGGGCTACCTAGACTTTTGCAATCATTAAAAATGTTAAAATATGCGAGCGAGAGAGATGCGAAACGTCACAGTTATAGTCTTTAAATGTACTCTATGACGTGCTTTGCAGGATGAACAACAGAGGCGCTATCGACATAGACCATGAGGTCATGATAAACCAATGAAGATCTGTTATAAGGACCCCACTAATTGATAGCTTAGGTGACTACCATGGGGGACTAAGTGATACCATGTTTTTGGACGTCTCTTATCCGGTATTGACACAGGCGGAGTGGCGCTAAGAGGAGCGTATAACCACACACTACGATCTGCCCATCATCACAAAGCTGGGCACATCGTAGACATACATGTAATTTCAACGTAATGTAGGTAATATTGTAAGACATTAAAATACCTGTTCCACTGATTGTACGAGCAAGATGACATACACAGCGCAGGCGCCAAGAATGGTTAAAGCCATCGCCCAGTCTATAAATATCCTGAAACACGTGCAAAGATTTTACTCTCTAGATACTTCTTATGGTAAGTCGTACTAAAAAGATTTTTTTTTTCTGGTCATAGCTTACAATACTGAGATTTGAATTAAATTAATTACTGTGTCCAGCCTGCTGCATGTATCTACTTGACAATTTATAAACAGTATGTAATTTAGACATTGAAAGTGAGTTCTTCATAATGTTCTCAAAGGCGCGTGAAGCCTGCCAATACGCAGTAAGTCAGTGAGGTGGACTTTGGCCTAAGCTCTTTTCGTTTTAAGAAGATACCCATGCTTGTTTTTGGTAGAAAACTCTTATAGGTGATGAAAAATTTCAATAAAAATGTAGTGTTCAGTAAGTGCTCTGTAACCAAGCGGAAAATCATTATATCATGTAACTATATAATCCTATAGGAAAGTAATTATCGTCTGTAGGGGTTTGGCACACTGCAAAGTAATAAACGTCACAAGATAAAATGAAATATAAACCTAAATAAACTTTGTAGCGGTAACATTATTTTTGCAAGCAAGTTTTAATAACTATAGCAATTTAAGATAGGTCTCGTGCAAAGTCTAGGTCCAAGATCTAAATTGAAACTTAGTAAGAAAAATAATTTGATAAATGATCACGGCACAAAGTACTGTGATCTGTAAAAATCAGTAAGTATTTTATAAAGAGTGACATGCCGCATTAAAAATAGTTCAGAACTGTCCTTATATTTAGAAAATACAACAAAACAATTAAAGTAGGTCTAGCAGTCAAGTCATTGAGACATTCAAAAATGGAACGTGGTCAATGACAATTATTTCGCAACGGGGCCAACGTCCTCGCACATGTTGGCTAGCGACAGTCCCAGTTCAAGAAAACTGTCCCATCGGGGCCAAGTTCAACCTAAATCTGAGCGACATATCAATTACAGGGATGGATTAGTTACTAAACGACTTAATTTTAAGGATAAAAAGATAACAGTAGCGTCAAGCTATTATCGTAAGATTGGCTGGTTGTTAAACTTTCGGACTTGCGAAGAAAATGAGTTAGTGTGTAGACACCCAAGAGTGAAATTTCTTTAGTATGCATTAAAAATAAATATAAAATTAAAGATCACAATCAAACTCATACACTAAATTGCAACCTTAATAAAATTATTATTGCAACCAATATCGTTACTAAAACCCAATTGAACTTTCACTTCTAGGTAACAGTAAAGTTACCTAGTGAAACAAGCGATAGGACACATGCCAGGGAGCCATCCTCCGTCAATGCTGCGCTTCTGGTACCATGGTATATCGCTCGATCGGACGCGGCTTAATAAAAAACACTTTAGGCATAGGTGTGATAGGTCACGTCCTTTCCGTAATCATCACTTCCGTAACGTGCCACACCTATTTTTTTTCCCTACAACTAAATAAAGAAGTTTCACTTTCATACAACATACAAGTGGATCGAATACGATTGTTCTACAATACTCTTATTCGATTGATTTAAATAGGTATATAATGATTTCATTTTCGTCAATTGATGAGACAAGACAGCATCAAGTGTCTTCACTTGCACAAATAATCTTTCGATGTTAAATGCTAGAAGAATAAAGACAGATCCCAGTCAACTATGTTATATGCCAACCGGTATAATAGTCAACTTTTATCAAAACTACTTTACCAAAGCTACTTTGTCAGAGTTACTTTGTCCAAAAGTACTATGTCTGTGTCACAACGGCTTTAGAGAGTTGGCGCTTTGTCAAAGTACCTCTATATTGGTATTCGAAAATCTGCATTGTTATACATTTGGCGGAGACAAGGAACGTCAAGCGTGGTGGATAGTAACATCTCAGATAAGTACACGGTTGTGTCACATACGAACGCCGTGAAATATATAGCTTTTGCCGAGTAATTCTCTAATAAACACAATAGCATTGCGCTCGTCGACGAGTTCACAACGATGGCATTGCTCGGATCGTTTTTTAGTACCTACATCGATGCTAAAAATGGTATTTACTAAGCAATATGACGCCTACGTCAATCTCATAAGTGTTGGAAGCAAAATCAAGCAAACTCTGGACCCGTGCTGATTGCTGAAGGTCATACACCGATTTTAGTATGTTTTCAATTCCACTATTTTTCCTTAATTTATAGGATTATGAACCAACATTTTGAATATATGTTTCTTGATTATAATGATCTAAGTAATCAAAAAAGAAAACGAGAATTTGTAAAACAAAAAACAGAAAAAAAAACAGAATGAGAATTTCAACATAAAGTTTAAAACATTCATATCTTTAAAACTACTGGGTCTAAAACAATAAAGTTTAGTGTTTCTGATGCAGAATGACCCGCTGTATCACCCAGATTCCGATGGTTTACTACTTACGGGACCTGTATAAAAAGGTAAATTTCATATTATATTATGACTACATATTATGTTGTTTAAGAAATAACTAAATTATAAGTACCTTACTCCCCTGGACGTACTCCTCAGACATGCAGGTCCAGTCGCTACAACAGCCTCAGCAGTTTCGGCGTACCCAAGAGAGGCCACTTTTGATACTCTGCAAACGTCTTGTGAAGTTTTAACCTGTGAAGAATGAGTTTAACGATTATGGTTAAAGATAAAGATTATCATTAATTAGCATGGGTATTAAAATCATCGTTGGTAGTTAAGACGGAGTGGAAATATCTAAATTAATTATAAAACCATAGACACCTAGAATTATAAGACACAAACGTTTAATTAGTTGATTGGGTCTTTTAGTTTACAAACTGTAAAGATGACCGAGATATGGATATATTAACGAAATAAAAATTAAGCTTTACATCTATACAAATGAGGCGGGTTACTGCAAATTCTACTGCTCGTTTCAATAGTGGCATCTTATCCTGAGGTTGTATACGGATATAATATATCGCATGATATACTGGCTTAACTAAAAAAAGTAGATTTTTGGAAAAATGCCACAAAACCATTCTATAATTTTGTCCGGTGCAAAACACATTAGAATGAAAAAGAGCCATGTTACACTGTGTCAACAAAGAAGGAATTTCAATTTGAAATCATAGATGACGTTAACAGAGGCCTGTGAGTGTGCGTAACTCAATTCGAGCCTATTTCCTATTAGGTCTGTATATCATTAAGCATGCGATATACAGTCATACAGGTTTGAAGTATGTAAATTATTTACTTAATAAGATAATAAACATTTCTTACCAATAAATATACACAATGAGTACAAATATATCCCAAAATTATCGTCCCGAAAATGCCCACTAGTGTACCAGCGTTCTTGAAGGCAGCAGGCATTGCAAGGATTCCTGACCCGAGTGACGACTTTAGGAGATTTGCAAACGATCTGACATCTCTGTAATAAAATTAAAATTCTTGTTTCTAATCTCCCATTTAGGTTGATTTGGAGGTGTAGTGAACATCTTAAAAAATTGAATACTTCGTTATCTATTGAATCGGTAGGTAAACAAACCTAGTAGTCCTACTACTACTAGGTATTAATACTACTTTGTAGTCCATGACGAGGTATTCCGCAGGTATTTGCTATTTTCTTTAGAAAAAAGAGTGTGGATGGCTGGATGCCGAGCACGATTTTATTTATATATTATTGATTTTTTGTGATCCCAGGTTAAATGATACCAAGATTCCGCAACTTTGGAATAGAAGTTAAAAGTTTAATCGCACTTTTTTTTTTTACATGTGAATAACATAGCATACGAGCATGCAGCTCCACCCATCCACTACCGCCCATCACATTTATGACAAACCTCGAACAGTATGAGATGTTAAAAGGAATGTTAGTTGGTCAGGAGTTCAGGACTCAGGTCAGGTTCGTTATTAAGGACTACGGGAGAAAGGACTGATAGTGACTGTAAGTCCTGTTAGTCGGTGTTAGTGATAGTCCAGTTAGTAATGGTCCTGTTCGAAGCTGGCCACAGATGCGTTGCTTGCTACCTTTGAGGACTAAGGTGTTCACCTCTTGTATAAGTGTAGCCGGC